>JAEBDU010010237.1:0-53300 GCA_016802625.1 Heliconius numata | reverse complement strand
CATGTATGGAATTAATGTCTATTGAATGAGATGCAGGATAGCTGCCAGCTAATGTAATAGATTGTACCATTGATTTTGAAAAGAGCAACTGTTGAGTTTCTTGCCGGCTCTTCTCAGCAGCCTTCCGAACCGGTGGTAGCTTTTTGTTCATATGTTCATTTGATGATTCAAAAGTGCTTATAGTAATTGCCTATTTGAGTAAAGAATACTTTGAATTTAAATTTCAGTTTCTACGTATAAATTTATAAGATAACATTGTAAAACCGCAACCAACTTCAGGCTTATATTGTAAGTCAGTTTCTGTATTGGGTTAAGTTTAGTGTAAAACAGAAATCGTGTTATAAGTTGGCAAACGCGAAAGTTATTCGCGTACCCAACCTAGAGCGCTTTGGGAAGTTATATTAGCTTCTTAACAAACTTTGTAGATCTTAAATCGTTGGAACTAATAAAACTTCAGCACTTTGACTATTCAGTTTTGCTTGCATCATACAAACGTTTATACCTTACCGTATCTAGTGGAAAAGAACCATGAGATAGTATTATTTGCTGATAAGAAACACTTCTTTGATTTTTAAACTAAAAAAGCTACAAAACTAAAATGACGATGTAAGCAATCCTTTCTCGAAAGTAGTGCATTGGTTCAATGTTAATAACCTGCTATTGAATAGTAAGAAAACTAAATGCATGATTTTTAGAACACCTAACACGAAAATTGTTAAAGCCGATATACTCTTGAATGGTAAACCCGTAGATCCTGTCGATTCTACGGTATTTCTCGCCACCATGGACTCCAAATTACAGTGGGGACCCCATGTTGATGGATTGGCGAATAGACTTAGCTCAGCAGCATTATGTCCTATGGGATTTTACTTTGGGGTAATGCAGCCGGTATTCAACCAATATTTGTCCTGCAGAAGCTAGCTATTCGTGCAATCTATAACTTAGGCCCTAAAGACTCCTTAAGGTAAAAGTTTAAAGAAATCAATATATTTTTGAAAATGGTATGTATGTTCAGAAAAACATTAATGGTTTTACCAAAATTGGGGATGTTCATAATATTAGTACTAGAACTAGGCTTAAACTTACCTGTGACTCCGTAATTCTTTTATGGGACAATGTGTACGCTTTTACAATAGGATCCCAGAAAACGTCAGAAAATTTTTTATATTACGATTTTAAAAAATTGTGAAAAGACTTTGTGTGTTAAAGGTTATTACCAAATTAATGATTTTAATTTAATTAATGATAATAATTTTATTAAATTAATGATAACTCGCCTTGGGAATGAAATGCTCGCTCCAGTCTGTTTCAAAGGTATCATTGTCACAAATAATGACATATGTATTTGTTTAAAATAAAAAAAAATAAGTCCCGCTGAGTTTCTTGCGCCAGTTTTTCTCAGATCTGAGGCACTTAATTTGGAAACTAGTAGTAAATTATTTAAAGTTCAAAAAATAAAGCTTGTAACTTTCTATTTTGAATAAAAAAAAAATAATTTATCATATTTCTTATTATCTATATATAAATAAAATCGAAAGGTCACTCACTCATCACGAAATCTCAGAAACTACAAGTGCTAGGAATCTGAAATTTGGCATAGGTGTTACTTATAGGACGTAGGTGCTCGCTAAGATGGGAATTTGCAATATTCGACTCCTAAGGGGTTGTTTTTGGGATCGAAAGTTTGTATGAAACTTCGTTACTACAAATGCTAGGAGTCTCAAATTTTGCATAGACGTCACTAGGATGTAGTCATGGAGACAGAAATTAATAATAACATAGTTCACGCGGGTGAAACCGCGAGCGGGCCGCTAGTATTTGATAATCTTGGATATATGTATTTGGTAATTATCTTGGACTAAATTATATTGAGGCTATTGTGGAGTATTGGAGGTGGAGGAGTGATGACTTCTGTGCGCACAGGATGTCAAGATGATGCACGGTAGTGAAATCCCGCATTAGATCACGTTGTCCAGAAACATTAATTGGTTTAAACGTCGTGATGTTGGGGGCTCTAGTTTTAAAAGGAGATGACGAATCAGCGGGTAATGGGATGGACACAATTCCATTAGTTTTATAGTCATTTTCACTTATATCTATATATCTTTTATACGACTTTGCTAACAATACATATTAAAAAATTAAAACATTGAAGTCGATAAATAACTTTATTTTAGATTAAATACTTAATATGTAAAATACTTGTTCACAGCCACGTCTTAATAACATCGTAAATGTTATTTAAATATAATATTATTTATGCATTTCTATTATCCTATTTTAATCTTCCTTTCGTAATAAATATAAAGTAACTGATTGTCCAGCGTGGTTGACTGTGTTCCAAAGGTGTTGAAGCTGAAATTAAAAAAAAAACGAATTTATAAACTTTATTTAGAAAGGAATTCAAAATGTATTGAATTATAGTTATAATAATTTTAGTTAACTTACAAGTAAATTAGAATTCTTATTCATCTTTTCCGTTTCGTCACGACTCCTCCTTTGCAGTACAATACAATTACAGTGGTCATCGTTTATTGGGCATGAGCAGCTCTCTGCTATATTCTCTCTGTCATTCTTTATCGTATCACAAGGACAGGATGTCATGGGATTATCTGGACATGGACAGCTATTTCTAGGATCGTTATCCATATCGCCTCTTTTATCTAGTTTGTTATAATAGCTTTTGTCTAATTTTGTCGCTAAATGCATTGCGCTATTAAAAGATCTGTAAAAGTTTTTTATATTAGTATGAGCATTAGGAGTTTCTTAGCTTAACACTGTACTGCACATAGCAGGTAGAGTAGACGGAGGAAACCTGGTAACCTAGAGTTTAGAGCCGTGTTCCCTACTTTGCATGTTGAGTTGCGGAACTCAACGCTGCGCTTTGCTTCGTTACCAAAGCGAGGAAATGAAAATATTAAATATTCAATTCTTCACCATTTTCCACGACTGGATATCAAATTTCTTATTTGTGTATCAGTTTTCTTGAACATTAACGGAATAATGTAAAAATACTCGAGCGACAAATTAAAGTAAAAATATAGTAATAAAAAAAATAATAAATGATATTTCAGGAATTTTGATATACGAGTACGCTATTCTGGACAAGCGTCTAAATGTGTCTCCATATACCTATTAACACTTCACTCGTTTCGAGAGAGCAAAATCTAATCCAGTAGACTAATCTAAATAAAAACAAATGTAACTTAGGTATGTTTACAGGTACCAGCTTTTATGAGGTATTTTATAATAGGTAGATACAAATATTGGGTAGACTTACAATGACGCGGCAAATATCATTGTGATAATAAAAAAAATCTTCATCGTTATTATTTACTCTTAATGGTACTGTTCACTCAGAAGTTGGAGCACTCACTTAGGAATTCCAAAAGTGAGTCCCGTTTTTATACCAGGCGTGTCCATATATATGCAAATAGCACAATTATTATTATAATTGCCTATTTGAAGCTTTTTTCTTCTAATAAATAAATCTAAATAAATAATAGTCAAATACACAGAAGAGGCCAGTAGTGGCGCACAAGCAGGGGCACAAGCGTCCCGGTTGTGGGTTCGATCCCCACTCGAGAAAATCAAATATTTTATATTTTCATTTCTTCGATCTAGTATCGAGGGCAAATGCGGCGTTGGGTTGCGCCACTCAACAAGCTATGCCTCCAAAATCCGGGGGAATGTGGGGAATGGACGCTATTGACATTAGACTCCCTCTGCCTACAAAATATACGATTTTATTTAATTTTAGTTTTTCATTTGACTAATTCTACAATTTTTATTGAAGCTATTTTTTTAATATATAAATATAGAAGTAAAGTATGACAAATTCATAATCAGTATTATAAATTTCCGATGTGTAGACAGTCCGCCTCAGTTTGGAGAAATGAGTAATTCAATGTCGCTTATATAAGATATTATTATCTTACGGTAGCACTGTTATTATTAGCATCACGTTGAAGGTTTTTCCAATGTTTCTATTATCCCAAATTACCAGATTGATGGAACTGATTCCTAAGTATGAAGCAATCCACTTTTAAGGGATATTGTCCATATCCTGTACTATATTACGTCACAGGTACCGTAATATCAAAAACAATAATTTCTTTATCTGTATTTATTATTGATTTCAACCGTATTTAAATTGCATTAAAAAATTACAATAAATTATTAATAATTTACTTATTTCCGAAATGTATGTATATCTGCAAAATAGCATTCCATTCACAATTGATACTTACTTTCATAAACTGACAATGATTGAAATATCTTTCTTTAAGTACTGTCGAAGTTCACAAAAGTATAAATATAATTTAAAATAATTAATTAAAATAAATACTATTAAACAATTTTATTTTATGTAATATGAATGAAAAAAATATATTTCCTCAATAACTGAAAACAGCATAAAGGAACATTTAAATATGGAACTGTCACATGTCAATGTCAATTTATTGACGTTTATGTCGGTCGATCGATGTATTTACATGCATTTTATAATTATTGTGTACAGTCTTTTTACTCTTTACAGATTTTTTTTTAACCGGTCAATTACCTTCGTGTGTTTTCCATACAACGCAAGCGTGACATTGGAGAAGTTAATTATTTCAACTGGCACGCTCGAAACGCCACAAATGAAGAACTGAACTGACTGAACTGCATTTGCCGCGTTTCACTATTCACAACTACTTGTGCTATTTTTAATGAATGATTAGTCACGTTCAATAGTTGCTACTATTGAACATGTTGAGATAGTAACTCTCACGTTGTGTCGTATCGGGATAGTGACTTATGTTGTTTCGTATCGGGATAGTAACTATGAAATAGTGTCTAAATAGTGATTCCTTATATAGAGTATCCTGCAGGTAAACGAGTGCTGTGTGCTCGGTGCCTGATTGTTAGTTAAATATGAATCCAAAAGGAAGTGTTTCTTTATATTCTTCAGTGTACTTGTTATGTCTACTTAAATAATAAATAGTATTGTAATTAGTGATTAAATAATTAATTTTTGAACTTTTTCGAATATCAAAGAGAGAGAGAATTTGGGTTGACGCAAATTGGTACGTATGGCATTGTCCTTTAGGCTTGCTGAAAACTAAAACGACGAAAAAAGTTGTCTGTAGTCAGAGGATGTCAGTTGTATACTAGATTAGACAATTTACATTTATATTATATTTGAGGCCATTATGGTACACTTGCACAACCGTGTGACTAGATGTGACGGTTGTAGCTTCGATTCTCACTCGGGATGATGATTTTTTCGTTCTAATAAAAACGCAAAGCGCGGTGTTGAGTTCCGCCATTCAACATAAAATGCCTCGAGCGGCGAAAAGTGTAATTTTATTATTATCGTAATATTAATTTGGTGTGATGATGTACATATTATATGAATAAAATCGATTTTATACTATGATCGTGTGAATTGTCATATTGTGGTACGCAAATGTATAATTACATAGTTTAAAAAGTTAAAAATCCCACATACCAATATATATTAGGTACTTTCATATAACTATGAGTTTGTACCTACACGGCTTCTCCATTGTAAGTAATTAAGAGTTGTATATGTTACAGATATCAGAAGTCAAGGAGGTAAAATTTGCTTACATTCATTAGGTAAGAGCTCATCTTCAAAAGGCTAAGCAGAATTTGTTGAATCTTGATTGAGAACATTTTCGATTAAATCACCTTTCAAACTAATAAAACCTTGCACAAAGTCTCTTCATCTGTTTGGCAGATACGTTTCATCACGCCAAAAATCACTCATTTTATGTATAAGGACTTATAAATTGCGAGAAGCCATCGTAGCTGACAGGAATAATGGTCATCAAGGTAGCCGAGGTTGGTGTCCCACAGGGGACGCTCTTGCCACCGTCGGCATCCTTAGTGCTTGGAATTTTTCAGGCACAAAACTTTTTCTTCTCTACCCACCTGGCGTCGCTGTAAAAGTCAAAAAGCCTAATAGCATTTACGTTTCCTTATGGTAGAGTCCTACATCATATATAATGTTCAAGCATATTATATTTCCACAATGGGATTAGAGCCAACAACGACTGTATGCAAATACTTGAAAGTAATTTATATCATTTTAATGTTATTCTAATGCATTTGTAAAATTAATATAACTATTTAAAACGTATCTGACGTCTTAACTGCGCCAATGGCATAATATTTTAAAATAACTTTTTTAATGGAGATTGTTTCAAATCAATCCATTTAAACATAATATTATATGTTACACTTGAAATTAACAATCTCTTTTGGTTTTATCGTTGGTTAAAAATCGTTTGTTATAATAAGTTTATTTCTTAAATTAATATATTAAATTGATAATAATTGATTTAAGAAAAATATATACATTTATTTACCTTTTATTTGCTTCATGTATCCCATGGCAGGGTGGGTAGAGCACTCCGCCCCAATTTAAACATAACCGCTGCCCACTTACCGCTGAATTCTGGAACTGCGTGTTGAGTGGCGAAACTCAACGCCGTACTTTGCCTCGTTACCAGAGCGAAGAAATTAAAGTATTGGATATATCATTTACTCGAGTGGGAATCGAACCCACAACCTGTCACGTTTACGTGTTACCCCTGCGCTACTACTGGCCTCAAAATACATACATTTATCGTAAATATACATTATTAAAAATTAAACTAACTAAAATTAAAACAGGAAATTGCTCTGTGTAAATAATATAATTTAATAATTATAATTTGATCATTGGAAAGCAGTGCGTATTTTTTCAAAAAGGGATGTGCCCCACAAGGTTTGCCCTCCATCTACCACTATACTAGTCCCAGTAATGTTTTTAGCTAGCCCACTTGCAAGAAAAGCTATAGCTTCCGCGATGTCTTCAGGTGTGATGATCCTGCCCATGGGAATTAGTTTTGTGAAGGATTCATAACTTTCATAGTTTCTATCACCGCCATACATTTTCAGGGTGACGTCCGTTCTTGTATACCCTGGTTTTACACAATTGACCCTAACTCCTTTTGCAGCCAGTTCCAAAGCAGCTACCTTAGTTAAATATTCCAAGCCTACCTTAGAAATATTATAGGACGTTTGGCCCGGAAATATAATGTCACCGAAGACGCTTCCTATGTTAACGACATTTCCTCTAGATCTTATCAAGTGAGGAGCAAAAGTTGTAATCATCATATATACCGAACGTAGATTAACATTCAAATTGTAATCAAAAGCTTCTAAATTCGGTGCGAGGATACTCTCCGTTTCTATACCACCAGCAATATTCAAAAGGATATCTACTCGCCCATAATGTTCAATAACTTCTTTCTCAATCAGTTTTATATCGTTTTCCTTTGTCACGTCACCGGTTAATATTAGAGGTGGTTTCGCTTTAATTTTCTGCAACTCTTCAGCAAATCTATGCATGGTATCGGGATTTCTTCCAACGAGTACCAGTTCTGCACCATATTTAGCTAAGAGAAGTACAGTGCTCTCCCCTATACCTGCTGACGCGCCTGTCAGTATAACAACTTTGTTAGTAAAATTCATTGCCGATTGTGATGTAAGTATTAAATAAACTGTTGATACAAATTGCAAAACTCACTGTTATATGTAATCGAATTAAATAGATTACATTGTTTTTTACTCACATGATTTAAAATTGAGTTTTTATGGTATTTTTTCAATATTATTCTGATAACATTCTGAAATGTGAAGTATAGATTAAAAAATATTAAGTGTACTTTTAAAAAATTATAGATATAATATCTATAATAATCTATTTTCTATTGTTACCACTCAATACAATCGATAAGAGAGCAGAGAGACATGGCGCAATGGCACAAACATACGCCTGTAAACGCGACTTGTGAATAACGCAGTTGGTGAGTTCAATGTCCATTTGTAAGAAGATATTTTTAAAATTTATTCTTCAGCTTTCTGATAAGACTATGCAATATTCCGTATTTTTACAGTAAACGGAGAACAAACTCTCCGGTTACCATTTACAAGATAAGCATGAAATTAAAGAAAAAAACAATGTTCAAATCTATCAGAATAAGACGTTTCGCGAAACAAAATAGTTTCAATTAAGGAAAATCTATTAAGATTTCCAGGATTGTTTTTTTATGGACCTATACGCATAAATATGATTAGTACTTCATAAGAATATTTTTAGCACAAAAGCTTTCTTCTCTTAATATTTACATGAAATATATAAATTTTAAATAAATTTTTAGTATGTATCTTTAGTTACAGGCCAAAATTACAAATTAGATCTAGTATTTACATGGACGTAACTGAAGATATTTTACAGGAGGAGCCTGGACTCTGGCTTTGAACAGATACTGGTATATTCATGTAAACGGGTTTTTTTTATTTTTATGAGTATTTTTTTTTTTATTTGTAAAATATATTGGGTGAGCACAAGACTATTCCAGAGTTTTATCTTTAAAAAAAGAAAAAATAATAAAAAAAAGAGAAAGACAACGTGACATATCATTATCAATTTTCTAATAACCTTGAAAATAAAGGTATAGGTTTCTCCGCGAAAAAATGTATCAGACCTGGACAATACCTAAAGTAAATCCCAAAACATTTTGGCTGATTGAGCTGATTTATTACGTTAACCTTATGAAACTATCAATTGCAATATATGGGACGGACAATTTGACCATTAAAATTTTTTAAATGGCTATTAGAAAATCCAAAAACGTTCGACCTTGAAACATTTTTAACACATATGGTTAGGGAATTTTTGATATTTTAATTGTAATGTCTCTACCATTTATTTACACCTAAACTAAACTAAGTAACCTCGAACTAATATGGACTATTTTTTTTAAGCTGCATCTCACACATAGCAGGGGATTCAGAGGAACCTAATGTTAAGACACTGCGTTCCCATTAAGACACTTCTATTCACCATTTTCCGCCGAATTCGGGAGGCAATGCTTGTTGAATGGCGGTACTCAACGCCGTGCTTTGCCTCAATGGTACGCCTCGTGCCACTCGTGCCACGACTAGCCTGGTGACCTATTGAATAATACTTAAAATAAATACTATGATCAATGAACTGTAAACTACATGTAACCACACTACTAGTATATTAATTAGCCTTAGGGATGAGTTCGATATAACAAAACGTAACTTGTAACCGATACGATGCCGAAACCATATCATATCGATATATGTTTCTAAAAAACCGTTATCATAGAAACTTATCAAAACTATCAGATGCGTATTAAAACTTAAAATCACACACAGCAACTATCGCAACGAAAACGTGAAAACGAAAACTTCGCATAACACGAACTAAGTAACTACCTCTCTTTCTAACTATATGTTTCTCACGAGTGTAAAAGAAATGAAGCGAATATCCGATAACTTGCATCTATAAGATATTATTACTTTACGTTACAAAAAAGAACTTCTATAGAATGGGAATAAGGTTGAAATTTGGTTAAAATATTCATATTATTTTCACACTTGAGTGGATTCGACTTTTAAATTCTAAACGTTTGTTTTTAAGTGACAAATGCTTATTTGAAATTTATTTTCAAATTTTTAATATTTTAGAAATAGTTTAGTATTGTATTTAGTCCTTTGCGATACGTATTGCGGACGAGGTTTCCTTAAAAATTGTGCATTTCAGTGTGTGTATATACTTTTTTTTAACAACAATTTCTATATAGTTTAAAGTTAATTAGTGTTAGTGTATAGCTTAAATATATTAGTGTATATAGACATATTTTTTTTCTTAAAAATGTCGCGTAAAGTCTCTCATCTCTCTGTATACTTGGTGATTTACTTTATATTCATAATACTTTTAAAAACCGCAACCAGCGTTTAATGTCAATTTGCCTTCATTTTATATCGTTAAAAATGATTTAACATTTGTAAACTGTATTATCAATATCGATATCTGAAAACCGTTTTTGATATCGTTATGAAAACCATATATCGGTTACATAACCGTTATCGAAAAAAAACGATAACGCCCATGCCTAATTTAGCCTTGATAAACAGAATTAGCATGTAGATGTTAACAATTTTGAACCTTATGTCTATGATTTAAAGTTTAAAATTGTGAACGCATTATAGTTTATCTTTGTACCAACATAAACAATGTTAAGAGGTCCCAACTCGGATTCGAGCTTGTTTGCTCATTACCTTAACGGGGGGAACTTCGTTGTGTAAATAACTATATGTTATTATATTTATATAATATATAGTTATTTACACAACAACGCAAGCAGACATTTCAATTTTATTTGTATATATGTATAGATTAAAACTGCCTATATATGTAGATAAAAATTGCATACTGATCAACTCTTACTGAAAAGACATTTTACTATTTCTAATAATTTAGATGGACTAATATAATTTTTCATCATTATAGTACTTATATCAGATTTTTAATTTTTGTATATCAATGAAAAACCTAAACGTCCTATCGCTTAACAACGTTTGTTTTGGCGGTATTTTTTTATTAAATATACATAAAAAAACATTTGGCAAGAAGTAAAAAATTAAGTTTATATTTGTATTACAGAAAAAAATAATTATAATCTTATATTTGTAGCTCATTTCATACAAAATACACCCGCAATACGCCCGCAAATAAATATTTCACTTCCTCGAGGGCTAATCGAACCCACAACCGTCGAGTTACAGTTACACCCTTGTGCTTCTGCACCACGACGGTCTCTAACGTAAATAAAACATAAATTAATACCCGACTGGGAATCGAATTTATATATATCGCTATATTTAGACAGTAATCTATTTATATAAAATCGAAAAGTCACTCACTCATCACGAAATCTCAGAAACTACATGTGCTAAGAATCTGAAATTTTGTATAGGAGTTATTTATAGGACATAGGTGCTCGCTAAGACGGGAATTTGCAATATTCGATTTCTAAGGGGTTGTTTTTGGGGTCGAAAGTTTGTATGAAACTTCGTTACTACAAATGTTAGGAGTGTCAAATTTTGCATAGACGTCACTAGGACGTAGTCATGGAGACAGAAATTGATAATAACGTAGTTCACGCGGGTGAAACCGCGAGCGGACCGCTAGTATCTTTAATAAAATTAATGACTGTACTACGACGCGTGACTTCAAACAAAAACTGTAATCCCTTATAAAGAAATGCTTGAAGAATACTGAAGTAAGTGATTCGAGTACAAGCAAAGGTGTGACACTTACGTACGATTTTTCGAGCGCCAAATTGCTTTCCTCATTTTCTGTTACAAATAGTACAGACGGGACCTCAGTCACGTCTGTCTAAAACTCGTGTGTAAACGCGTGCCTTGATTCCTTAAGACATACTCGTATGTTGCGTGGTCCAAAGTAAATGGGGTCTATGGGCCAAATAAACAAAGTTGGAATATTTTACGTTACCTTTTCGAAGTTTATCTTCCTATATACGTTATACCTGCGGATGTTGAAGAAGAAGAAGAAGAAAGAAGAAGCTTAACGTAGGTACCCATAAGCTTTTGAAAAGCTTCTTTGGCTCACTGTTTGTCATCTCATGTATCTGATGGTAAAAATTAATATAGGTACTTACCTGAATTCGATACGTTATTCGATATTTTTACATATTTTTTTGTAACATAATTACTTATATAATAATTTTATTTATTTGTGGTGTAATGTTCCAAATTATTCCGTGATTATTACACAGGGTATAATAGAATAAGGCAAAATTGAACTATTCTTCAGATATTTTTAAAGCTTTTTTCTTGATATATAAAAATATTGTTTTTTTTTCGCTTTCACGCTGTATCCCACACATAGCAGGGAAGACGGGAACTTAGTGTTAAGACACTCCATACCCATTAAGAAACTTCCGTACCCCACTTCAAAGCGAATTCTAGACGGATTGTTGAGTCATGAGTGGCGCAACTCAACGCCGCGCTTTTCTTCGTTACTAGAGAAATATTAAATATTTAATTTCCTCGACTACAACAGACACACGCTTGTGCCTCTGTACCAGAACTGGCCTATTTGTTTACATTGTTTTATTATTATTATATACTATTATATTATTTTTGTAATAATATATGAATTGAGGTATTACCCCGAGACGAATCATTGTACTTCCCGATAAACAAGGTTGCAATTTTCCCAATTGATAAGCTTGATAACGAAACAAAAACAACGATGTAATGAGTATGTTCTAGATAGGTTAATGAATGAAACCTATATGACAGCAAAGTAGTATTATCTTTTTTTGTCATAACTTGGAGGGGGAAACTCCCCCCTTTCCCCCCCTAGGTTGGTGAATATGACGATATATCACAAGAGCGCGGGGAGCGGGGGAAGGGGTGATTCGAGGACAAAGTTCATAATATGTACGTTAAATAATGTTCATATACAAATGTTTTAATTCCTCTATTCCTTATATTAATTTTAGTCAGTCAAAAACAAACTGCAATTTTTCTATCTAGACATTTTTACTTAATTAAGACTTAATTTTCTAGAATAATATTAGATAATACTTTATACTTATATTTTATTAAAGATAATATTAAAAAAAAAATCATAATAACTAAAAAAATACATGTGATTTTAAGTGGAGGGTGGTCTTAAACCACCATATATCACCAAGAAGGAGAGAGGGTTGAAAAATTATATGGGGTTTTGTGTTTTGTAGGTGTAAGGCCTTGTATAAGTAAAGAGACTAATAAACGAACCTTGAAACTTACCTAACAGTCGTTCCATTTATTTCACATATTATCTATAACAATTTTAAAAAAATATAAATTACTTTAAAAGTATTATTATAAAATTAGCACTGAAATCTATATATATATCTATATATATAAAATCGAAAGGTCACTCACTCATCACGAAATCTCAGAAACTACATGTGCTAGGAATCTCAAATTTTGCACAGGAGTTATTTATAGGACGTAGGTGCTCGCTAAGACGGGAATTTGCAATATTCGACTTCTAACGGGTTGTTTTTGGGGTCGAAAGTTTGTATGAAACTTCGTTACTACAAATGCTAGGAGTCTCAAATTTTGCATAGACGTCACTAGGACGTAGTCATGGAGACAGAAATTAATAATAAAGTAGTTCACGCAGGCGAAGCCGCGGGCGGGCCGCTAATTTTTAATACTTTCATCATATATACGAGTATATTATTTTAATACTTTTACTTGGTAGCAAGATGGTCTTTAGACATAATTGCATACAAAACAATTCAGGCGCATGTCAGCCTCGTCCATATTAACAAAATAATAAAATAACTTTTGACGTCAACATGGCCTAGTTGGAACATGCTCGACTGAATAATGCTTATGCAAGTTCTACTTGCAAAATATATATTTTTTTTATATTTCAAAAAGTATTAATACGGGATTGTAGAACTAAATGAGCGTATTACAAAATTAATTAAATCAGCTTCACGCTGTATCCCGCACACAGCAGGGTAGGTAGAGGGAACCTAGTGTTAGGGCACTTCGTTCCCCAGTTTACGGCATTCTGAAGGAATTGCAGTGGAGAAACTCAACGTCGTTCTTTTTGACACCAGAGCAAGTTTTTCAATAGATGAAAATATTAAATATTTAATTTCCTCGAGTGGCAACGAACCCACAACCCATCGCGTTGAAAGTCTAGCGAATCGACTGGTCTTGATATAATAATAGACACTCAAATTAGTGTTTTTAAATAAATATTTAAAGCAAGACTGAAGAGGCTTAATTATTCAATCGATCCCATTTCATTTCATACCAGAGCGAAAGTAGTTCGATCGATAATATTGAGTTTATTTCCATTTTCAGCTGCACGCTGTATCCCGCACACAGCAGGGTAGGCAGAGGGAACCTAGTATTAAGACACTCCGTTCCCCACTTTCTGCCGAATTCTGTAGGCTTTGCGTGTTGAATGGCAGTACTCAACGCCCCGATCTACCTTGACACCAGGGCGAAGAAATGGAAATTATAAACGTAAATAAATATTTCACTTCCTCGAGTGGGGATCGAACCCACAACCGTCGCGTTACAGTCACACTCTTGTGCCGCTGCACCACGACGGCCTCAATCGACCTATCTTATTCATAATAAAAGTGGAGAATGAAATGACTCAACTCTGCCAACTCCTCATCTCGCAAGAGACCAATAATGTAAAAATATTACTCATTGCTCAAAATAGTACAAAGACTACGTAAAATTATACAATACTAAGCCAAATATTTCAATGAACCAGCGCTATAAAAATTGCAACGAGTGTAGTCTTTAAAATAAAATCATTTCATTGAAGGCAACGGGACCGGGAACGTCACGTCAGTTCACGCGAATATTAAAATATTTTATAACATAATATGGATTCTGAAAGTTTTATACAACAAGAAAAATCGGAAAATGTGAAACTGGAATCTAGTAAAGTGGATAATCCTGAAGAAAACACTGAAAAGTCTGGAGAATGTGTTGTTTCTGAAACAAAGGTATCAGACTCGGAATGTGCTCTAGTACACGGTGGATGCCCTGCAGGTTATCAAAGAAAAGGGCCTTTTTGTGTTCCTATAGAAGATAATGAATGTTAATATAAGAAATGCTTTTTAACCGACTTCTGTAAGAAAAGGAGGTTATATCGAAGTGTTTAGTCTAAATTTCTAAAATAAAGTTGAAAGAGTGGTCGTCGTCATGCGTGAGTCATATACAAATAAAGATATTTTTTGTACTGTGTCCAAAAGTGTTTTTTTTTTTGTTAATTAAATAATTATTTTTTTGAATTAAAAAAAAAACATTACAATATTATTAATGAGTTCTTAATATAAGCATGGTATATTTATTTGCTAAAGGTAAACAGGAAAATATTTAAGAAAACGTGATTAATAACATGCTATATTAATTACAAAATATTTTAGTTTTTGCGCTTATTATTTTAAGTGTCAAATGTATTTAATTAGAGTAAATAGCTTTTTTATTTTTAAGAAATATATTTACTATTACTTTTATAACTTCGTGAAATTATTATATTATAGATATATAATTTATCATTTTTCAGTTTTCCTAAGTCTGACTAATGTAACACATACTGTGATGAACTTATTCTTACATTGTCCAAACATGTTTTTGTTTTTTTAAACAAGGCTTTTCTAAATGCGACTGTTGTGGGTTCGAATCCCACTAATGGGATTGGGTGAGTGCTAAGAACTTAAGATGATTATTTTTATTTCCTAGCACTAGAAAATTATGTGAAATGTGAGAACGAAGTGTCTCAGCACCAGGTTCTCTCTCTACCATGAATTGAAAAAGATAAATATTTTTTTATTTATTTACATAATGTGGATAAAATAAATGAAAAATCGACTTGTCATATTGTGTACATTTATTAATAAGACTTATATCTAGAGAGGAAGATCACATATCGTCAATTAAAAGAAATTAAAACGTCCCCTGATGTCCATTTCTTTGGTTATATAATCATTAGTTTTCACAAACAAAGAAGCACAAGTCTTTAGACGATCATTTTTTCTTATTGTTTTGCCACCTTCAACCAACTTTATTTATATATTATGGAAATTTTATTTACTTTGAACTGTTTTAACAGGTTTGCACATACCAAAAACATTCATTTTATATCCCTTTGCACACTTCTTGCCAACATTTATACCAACTCTGTTGCCAAGATCTGGCGTAGATGAGAGGCTAGGTTTTGGTGATATATCTTCTATCTTGTTTTCTTCTTGGTCCTTTTCAAGAATAAATAATTTTCCAATATTTGGTGATGATGTATCGGCATTCATTACTAATTTAACCATAATCTCATCAGATTTTATTGGTATATCTGTTATTTTAATCACTCTAGATTGCGCGTCCAAAACATGTAAAATTATAAGAAACACAAACACAAATATGTTTTTTAATGACATTTTTTTCAAAATTATTAATTACTTGTTTGTTCAATGAATTAGTTTAAAGTGAGTTCACATGAAGAACTGTTTAGCTTATATACAATTTATGTACGTGGTTCTGACGTCATAACCAATCCCTACAATATTCTCCTATGAACTTTGATTTATGTAACCACATACAGTAAATACACACATGCATTTAATTAGTTACCTATTAAGGATAATACCTAACGCAAATATTATAATAAAATGAATCAGATTAGAAGTATGTGTAATTGAGAATTTATTTTATTAAATTCATCATCATCATCATCATTAGCAGCCTTCTTTTGTCCACTGGACATAAGCCTTCCCCAATTCTCGCTACCCTCAGCTCTTCGGACCCATCCGCTTCCCGCCAATCTCTTTATGTCGTCGTTCCACCAGGCAGGGGGTCGTGGGGGGGTGGGGGTTAAGTAATTTAATTAAATGGCGAAATATTACACATGTATTACTATTATTTTACTCGCGTATAGCAGCGTAGCGGAGCTCGGACTCGAGCATTATCCATATAGGTCCTGAACCGGCCTTTGAGTGGAAAAAGCTCAGGTACCTCGAGTCTGTTATAAACGAGTCTGGAGGCATCCATCACGATATCAAAGCTTGGATAAGCACTGCCTGGGCCTAATGGGGGGTGATCACTGTTGTAGTATCATTATCAGTTGATATTGAGCCTTCTCTGACCACTTCTTTTATAAGCACTATTGCTAGTTCAGGAAATGTTGATATATTATATTATTATATTTGAAGCCGTCGTGGTGCAGCGGCACAAGAGTGTGACTGTAACGCGATGGTTGTGGGTTAGATCCCCACTTGAGGAAATGAAATATTTATTTACGTTTATATTTCTATTTCTTCGCTTCGGTGTCGAGACAAAACGAGGCGTTGAGTTCTGCCACGTTCACGTTCTGCTCACGTTCGTAGAAATTGTTTCTTATATAACTTTGTTGTTAAATATTATAAATTAATAAATAAAAAAGGTCTTAATAGATGGACAGATGTATATGTATAGGCAGACCTACAACAAATTGATCCTATAAGGGTATCCTTTGTTATTTGAGGTACAACGGAGCTAAAACGGAGACTTTCCTAAAATAGTCATAAATACATATTAAAAATACATAGACCTAGTGTTAAGACACTCCTTTTCCCACTTTCCGCCGAATTGTGGAGGCATTGCGAGTTGTGTGGCAGAACTCAACGCCGCGTTTTGCCTCGACACCAGAGCGAAGAAATGGAAATATACTTTTTAAATAAATATGTGATTTCCGCGAGCAGGGATCGAACCGACAACCAATCGGTTTGTAGTCACACTTTGTGCCCATACAATTCTTACTTTATATTTATACATACTTTATTTCATACAAAATGAGTGCATACGCCCGTAAACTTTAGTTTGTCAACAATTTATTATGACACACGTTCTCATTGACCTCAATGAATCATAAAATTGGTACGGAACCGGGGAACGAGCTCGACGGGCAATTGACTGATTTTTGGTTATTCATACATAACTACAAGTAACACATTATTGTTATTCGAGTTTTAGAGTTTAATTTAACAGTTATTCAAGTTTTAGAGTTTAGTTTAACAGTTAAGACATAGCTCTCAAAGCTCTCTGCAAGCTGAATTGGCAATGAGCAGGCCATATTGTCAGGAGGACCGACAACCGATGGGGAAGAAAGGCGACCGCGTCTCGGCAAAAGGAGTTCAGGCCACCCTCCAACCAGGTGGACCGATGACCTTAAGAAAACCGCTGGATCCGCTGGATTGAAAGATCGTAGGACCGGACGGAGTGGCGAGCATTAGAGGAGGCCTATGTCCAGCAGCGAACTTTGAAAGGCTGATGGATGGATGGAAATTGCTAATACTATACTTAATTTATTGGCTAAAACAAACATTGTTAAAACCTGATTGCGGTATCATGATTATTTTATCAGGAACTACTAATAAATAAAATTCTAATAAAATAATATTAAAATAAAAAAAGATTGTTAGTATACTAACATTGTCAGTGAAAGACTCACCTTAGTTCCTAAGAAACATACGAAATGTGGCAATAGTCAGGACACACTACAATATACATACAATATTTACCTAATAAAAATAGTATTAAATGAAAAATATTTGTAATCTTAAAATAAAAATATGGCTTTTGAATTTAAAATATTTTTTTGCTTTTTCTATGAAAAACTATGATATTTTTTTTATTAATATTTTTTTATTTTCAATTAGTATGTCCTGTATAACTTTTTGAAAGCTTTGATAGCCAAGTTACTTCTGAAAAATGAAAAATAACATTTAAACCCTTTAAATTATAAAGTTGTTTAAGAATTTTCTAAAGTTATGATTGATTTATTAAGTACATTAATTAAATAATAATAATAAAACACGTTATACACAAGTAAATCTTTTAATAACATTTATATACAAGCAAAATAACAAACAGTATCTTACATAAAATAACAATAACAATTATGTAAACTGCTATACCATAAAACTCATATCACCATTTATAAATTATAAATTACTAATACTTAGAGCATTCTCTCTCTCTCTCTATTATCTCTTTTTTACCATCATACTCCTTTGTATGTTCTCCAAAGTGCTGAGTGCTCAACTGGCACGCCCAGAATGCCATAAACAAAGAAGAACAAAAATAAATATTTAGATTTCTTTTGTTAAAACATGATTCTTAAGCTTTCTTGCAGCCTTTTAAACCTTTCCTTTTATAACCTTTAGGACATTTAGGTGCAGTTATACCAATTCTATTACCAATAACCGGTATACTTAATGGAACTGCGTCAGTGGACGTTTCAGTTTCGTCGACTTTTTTATCATCCATTTTCAAAAATATAGATAATTTTCCAATACTATCTGATGAAGACTTATCGTTGTTTGGAACGAATTTGATGATCAACCCCCCGGAAGTGATCGGTATCTCCGCATACTGTATTATTCTAGTTTGTACGTTATTCACAATTTGCACTATTAATATTAAAAATATTAATTTGGTTGCGCACATTTTTTTATTAAAATACTTTTGAATAAAAAAAATATTTTGGAAGACTTGTGGAGCTCTCAACGCACTAGCTCGAAGTAAATAATTCGCAAAGCTTACTCGCTTATATACTCTTTCGGTTACTGTCCTCATATATGACGTCAATGTACGATATTACAATTAATAAGCCTTAGGGATATTCTAATATAAATACATATATTCACACGTCATAACGTGTGTTGGAATAATATCTAAAAACACTACACTTATATAAAAATAACAAATATATAGGAATATTGTAAATAAATAAACCTAAACAATATATAAATAAGTATTTTATTTATTTATTTATTTAATGTTTTATTATTTATAACAACCTGATTAAACACAAAAAGAAAATAAAATACAGAACGAAAAGCTTTGGTGTAAGCTGCCTTATCATCACAGGTGATTTCCAGGCAACTCCTAGTATAAAAAGATCAGGAAATATAGGATTTTAGGATGGTGGATCGTTCACTAAGTATGAATAATAAAGTTACTTGAAAGTTATATGCAAATATTACAAAATAATTAATTATAATAATTTTAATTCTAATTAAATCTAAGGGAAAAACTTCCAACGTAGTGTATTTAGTGTTATATTAAGCTACTTAATAAAACATTTTATTTTCCAATGAAATTATTTTTATGTGATATTTTTTATGTATTGTGCGCTTTGGTAATAAGACAAAACGCGGCGTTAGGCTCCGTCACTGGAAATGTAAATCGCGAAAATTGGGCGGAACTTCTAACTCTAAACTCTTAACTTCTAAAAATTTATTCGATATTTCAAATCCTGTCTCTTTAACAAAGATATCTATAACTTACTGAAGTGATGTGTGGGATTCCCAACTCTTAAGTGTACTCATTGCAATGGCGATGTATTTATTTATTCATTTATTTATTTATCCCAGTTCAAATGGAAAATATAATATTATTTTTGTTTTGTATAGTCCATTTATTATGGGAGGTTATTTTTTGGCTTTATTACATTGTATTTATTAATGAATATGTTTATATATAATACTGAATATATCAGATCGGAATGGACGAAAACTTCAAAATATATTGTATACATTCACGAATCTTAGCTATGTCCATTTGAGCACGTGGATAAAGCAGCAGGTAAATCCTAGTCTTTTTTAATGGAAAAAACAAGGCAAAGGAGCGTACCTGATGGTAAGTGATCACCGCCGCCCACGACCCTGTGCAACACCACAGGAGCTACAGGTGCGTTGCCGGCCACCAAGGCCGTTTTTGAAAGTACCTAAGGTACCAAAGGCATGTTATAAAATAGAGAGCCCAACGAATAAATAATCTACACTTAAAATTGTTAAATATAAATTAGTTTCGAGAAAAGCCAGTATCAGATACATGTATGAGACCGAAACATCTTAAAAGAAGAATTGAAACTGATCAGAAAAATACATTTCTTTTGTTCGCTTATCTATAGCAATGTACTTAATACTTAGCTATAGATAAAATGTATGTAAATTAGAAAAGATTCTATATGTTTTAAATTTTTACGAAAATAGACGATACAAAGAGACAATTAGAGATCTCATATTAATACCAAGCTTTCAAATAACTATATTTATATATTTATTTACTATGTATATATGAATAAGATAAATTAACGATTGCAGGTAAAACAAAAGACATTGATACATATAACGTAAATAATTTATTTATTCTATATGATAACATACAATCAACACGAACACCATTGATAATAATTAAACCAAATTTTACATATAAATAATTCAATATGCTAATATGTTAATCAGTCACTAACTTAGACAAAGCTAAGTTATAATATAAAAAAATATAATATAATATAATTAAAATCAACATTTTAAATTTTTGTTGAACTAAATAGCAGCAAATACACACTTTTCCTAACATCAAAACACATTTTTATCGAAATTAACAGTATTTGAACGTTCTTGTCATAGTAAATCTTGCCTTCTTCTCTTCTCTTCTTTCTTATGGGGTCACACATTTCGGACCACGTCTAACTTGACCGACAGCGCACTTCCCACTAAGTATACCATGCCTGCTACCCAAATCAGGTATAAAACCATCATCAGCCGGAAGAACGGCGCTCGTCAAAGAAGGCACAATTTCTTTTTCCTCTACTTTCTCTTCCATCACAATTTTTATGGTAGCCGACGGTGCTTTGGTTTTTGGATCTTCTTTAACTACTATCTTCATAATAAAATTTTCATTTAACGGTATCTCGTTCATTCTTATGACAGCACCGTTTATGGTTGCCAATATTAAGAAGAGAAGACAGAATTGCAAGCAAATAGAAGGAGAAGACATGTTTTTTATTAAAATATTATAATTTTTCAATGTCTGAAGCGACTGCTCGGCTTTGCTGCGTTAAGTGATGTGTGCTGGATCAACAACAAAGGTTATTTATATTCAAAATTCATTCTTGTAACCGTTTTCCTATTACGTAAACTTTAAATCCCAGTGGGAAATATGACTAACAGAACAAGTCAGTCGTAGTATCGCCGTTTTGAATATATTATGTAAAATTATTAAATTAATTGATATAAGATCTTTTTTTAGGATTTAAATTGGTTTTTACAAAAATTTTGAATAATTTAGTTTTTGTGTGTTAACGGTAGAACCATCATAAATTTTAATTATAAGATTGATCGTTGGACTTGTGAATTCTATAAAAATATTTGTTATAAATTAAACTTGTTAAGTAAAAAAAAATGACTTCAAGAAGCTTTACATTTAAAATATTTTCTTACTAATATCATTACCTTATATTGGTGGAATCCCCTTTTCAGTGTACTTTATATAAAATGATGCACTTAATTGTTTAAAATTTAAAAAAATGTTTGACTAATTCAAATAAGAACACATTTATTAAATACAAAAGAAGATAATTTATAAAGTTCACGCTGTTACCCGCACATAGCCAACCTCAATTGAACAACAAACTTTAACATGCAGAGCCTTAAGAATTCGGCAAAACGTGAGGAACAGAAGTCATAATGGGAACGGAGTGACTTAAGACTAGGTTCCCAGGTTCCCTCTATGCCTATCCTTTGCCAACCTTGTCTCTATCAAATAATTATGCGTGAAGTGACGTAACTCAACGCGTTTGGTTTTGCCAGAGTTGGAAAAAGAAAGGAGGAATCGAGCCCAAAACCATCTTTGCCGCCATCACACTGCGCGACGATAGCCTATATCTATATAAGTACTTAGGTATGGTATATAGGTAGTTATTTCTTTTACCTATAGGTAAGTAAAGTTCCGAAAAATATATTTGTAATAATGAGGATCAAAGGTAAGTGTGTTAGGGAATTACCTTACTAATAAGGATTGTGACGAATACGAAATGTGTACTTTAGTTTGTACCCTATAAAAATATTTGTTCCAGGAAAAATGCTGATTTAGTGCCGCATTTATTTAAATATGTTAGCTTCACGCCGTATCCCGCAAATAGCGGGGAACCTGGCACAGGGAACCTACTGTTAAGTCACGCGCACACACTTCCGTTCCCCTATTTTCCGCCGAATTCTGGAGAATTCGGAATTCTTTTTTGCGCCTTTTCCGCTTTGCCTTTGCCGTTATCAGAGCGAGGTGAAGCGCAAGTTTTAAAATATTTTATTTCCCGAGTGGGAATAGAACCTACAACCGTCGCTTTTACAGTCGAACGCTGAGTCCTTCCGCCACGACGATCTCTAATTCCGTTTTTTGGTATAAAATTAGTAAATTAATTATAGCATAACTCTATCAACGCCGCATTTTTGGAAGATTGCAAGCTAAGTTTTTTTTTGAAAAATTTAAAACATACTATTCTTTACTTAAGCAAACTACCGTGGGAATTATGTACATATATAATTATATGCTATAAATAGCTTACGGTAAGCCCCACGTGAATACCGCTTGTCTGAGTATATCGGAAACTGGTTTTGTAACAACATTTACATAATATATGTAAATGTTTATGTTTACATTTGCATAATATAACATTGTGTAATTTAAGTAATCAGCATCACGGTGTATCCCGCAGATAGCGGGGAAGGCAAAAGGAACCTAGTGTTAAAAGACTCCGTTCCCCATTTTCCGCTGAATTCTAGAGGCATTGCGTGTTGTGTGGCGGTACTCAACGCCGGGTTCGTTGCCTCGTCACCAGAATGAAGAAATGAAAATACTAATTTAAACAAATATTTAATTTAATTTAAAATATATTAGTGACGTTAAAAACCCTATCAAATATCATTACGTACTTGAGATGTAGCGGAAAATGGTTGATACTATTTTAAGACTAAATGCGTAATACATAGGTAATATCATTTACTTCCCATTGTTTTCCCATTGTTTTTGTCTTTATTATTCAACTAATGATCTACCCTGGCTTCGCTTGGGAGTACCCATATTGTTGTTTTCACGCTGTATCCCACATACAGCGAGTTAGGCAGAAGGTTAAGACACTCCGTTCTCCGTTGTGTTGAGTGGTGGAACTTAACGACTTTTGTTTTGTTGCCAGAGCATGAGATGTCATTCCCTCGAGGGGGGATCGAACCCACAACCGTCGCATTACAGCCACGTCGTTGTACCCCTGCACCACGACGGTCTCATATTGTTGTTTGAAAAAAAATAAAAAAAATCTATGGATTATTTTTTTTAGAGTCGACAATAACAGTAAAAGTTTCGTTATGCCGATCCTGTAAAAAATTCTGGGAATCTCTTAGGACGCCATATCTTCAATTTTGTATTTAAACTACTGAGATTTGATCGTACATTTTTTGTTATGCACTAAGTATAACTTCACCACAAACATTAATTGTTAAAATTGTTTAATAAAAATTCAAACGATTGGATAAACCATAAAAACTATGTTTTTATAAAAAGAACTATAAAAAATCTTTGGTTATGGTATAAATTGACATAATACATTACAATAATTATATCAAGTTTTTTTGACCTTGCAAAATTATTTAATCGTTTGTAACAGATAGTTTGCTATAGGGACTTCCCCGGTGAGTCATGGTTTTTTGATATCATGCATAACGTGTTATAAATATTTTAACATTTTTTTGCTAAGGATGACGTTTTTTTACTTTGCGAAATTAGTAGTAGTTATGTTTAATTATATTTTATAATAGTTTTGGGTCTTACAAATAAATCTATAATAATTATTATTAAATGTGGAAGGGAGTGTCTTAGCACTAGGTTCCCTCTGCCCGCTCTTCTGTATTCAGGATACAGCGTGACCCCAAAAACAAATTCAAATATTCAAAAGCAATTTTCAATTATTTCGATTAGGAATAATAACCAATTATAAACTAAGCCAAATTAAACTCCAGGCTAACTAAGCCAAATCCAAATATAAACTGTTTCATACTGCTTCCAATAGAAACATAACTATAGCAAATTGTTAGCTTATTATGATAGAAATTTCGATTCAAAATGTTCTTTTTTAGCAGAACTAGTATAGTTCTTCGGCAACAGCATTTCTTTATTGCTTATATTTTAACTGTAAAAGTAAATCAGATCATCATCATTCCCAATTTCATCACCGATGTCATCATCATTATCAATTTCATCATTCGAAATCAATTGTACCCTACATCTTGCCCAGGCCTAGTGGTCGTACATCAGAGTTTCAATTATAAACACACAGATAAACAATCCAAAAAAAATTTTTCATAAAATTATTTTATTTATCTTTCTTTACTTTATTGTTATAGATTATAAATAGATAGTTTCTATCTTTCGTCTGTCAATTTCTTTCTTTTCACTTTTGAATTAGAGATATTCGAATTTTTGAATATGTACACACATTTAGTAGGGTATAATATAGTCTAACATATTAATTTAATTTATTTCTTTATATAAATGACGTATCAAAAGTGACACAATGCAAATGACGTCGCTACCTTACTCTATATCATTATTTTGCAACACTGACTAATTCCAACGTTTAGCAATATAACAGTGAAAAATATACATAATATAATATTAAAAAATTCCAAATACATCGAGATTTCTTTTTGTTAGGCGTTTCTTGTTACGTGTCGGAACATAACGCCGCGCTTGTCTTGTTACCAGAGCGAGAAAATGAAAATATTAAGTAATTCATTCCAAGAGTGGGAATCGAATCTACAACCATCGCGTGTATAGTAGCCTCACACATGCTGTGTCACTGAGCACAACGGTCTCTCATACTTGAAATACTTTTACAAATATTTATATCTGTCTTTTTCAAATCTGTTTTTTTATATCTGTCCTAGAACAAATCCAGAGGCTTTCAATAAAACTCCATGACATATTTGGGACCATCCTTAGGTTTATTTATTATGCCACATAAAAGCTTAGACAGAGACAACCTAGTGTCTAAACACTAGGTTCCCTATTTTATACCTAAAAGAAGAGAAAATAATATATAAAGCGAAAATATTGAATATTTCATTCCCTCGTGAAGGAATCGAACTCCCACCCAATCGCATGCTTGTGTCCCTACGCCATTATTGTCCACATATATCTAATTTACATTTAAAAGTCAAAATTCTAAGTTTAAATAATAAAAGCTGCAAAATATTAAGCTCCAAGTAGCTCTTAATGTTGTCACGTACAAAGAACGTGAAGATCGGCGTCAGGTGACGCTTTCCTAGATGGTAATCATAATAAAATTACCATCATACTTTTCTCTTTAGTTTAAGCATACCATTTTTTATATACGTGTATCTTCTTTCTGTCCTTTTTTCGTTTAGGAAGTTTAGAGGAGAAAAATGAAGAAAAAGAAAAACTGTTGTTTTTATAGATTACTTTGAAATCAATCATTTACATAAGGAATTGTGTAAAGTGTTTAAATTTGAGATAAATTTACCAAACATATTTTTAAAAGTTTTCTAATGAGTCTAGCTGCATCTATGCAGTGTAATAATATTAAAAAGGGATAATTTCATAGACTTTTTCTTTTTCACAAGACTTTTAATTACTTATTTCATCATGGCAATCACACGTGGATTAAATGGCAATACAATAATATGACAATATCGAGCTGGTCTGATGATAGTGCAGTTCCAAAAAGTGGGAGACGATACCCTGGCGTTAGTAAGACCATATAGATTGGACTAATCAGTTTTGGCTTGACATTTGTTCATTTCAGTCATTTGTTCAGTTTTAGAAATTTGATTGAGAAAAAAATACAAACTTATAAATGTAGTTCTTTTCATACAAAATGAATGCTTACGTCCCCAAACTTAAGTTTGACACTTTTTATAATTTATACTTCCGTCGATATGCAAGTCCGATTTGCATTAGACCGGTTTTCTTCAAGACGTGGCTAAAGCAATACTGAAAACCCCCCCAGATTGGCCTCGTTAAATTCCTCTATGCTGCTCTATCTTAACCAAAGGTTTTTTAATAATTTTTTTTTATATATTATAATTTCTAATTAAATTTCTTAACACATGGGTATTTCCCTTTACATAACCACATTGCTTACTACGACCATTTAAATTGCATTTAATATACTCAACAATTACAATAAATATGAATGGACTTGATTATGAACTATTTATAACTTATTACAAACGTCATATATATTTTATTGTTGTTTTCATAAGTACAGGAATACTAGGGAATTCACGAAACAAATATAACAATAAACAATATAGAAAATCATTAATAGGACCAAAGCAGACTTATATAGAACTTTTTTAGAAAACTATAATATGCTGAATTTAGACGCGGTTATACAAACATTGGTGGTGCTAAACGCTGTGGTCGCCCAAAATCGGCAGTTGTTCTTGAAAAAAATAGTAATATTCACGAAATGTTATTGTAAGATGGTAAAATGAAGTTTTCTCGGCCTTTTGGCTAAAATCCATCTCACCCTCTTTCAAGGAAAGTCTCTTATAAAATGAAGTTGAGTAAATATAGCTGATAACCTGATGATTTCAGAAGACAGCATCATTACAATTTTATATGAAAAATTGGACATGAAAAAAGAAAACAGAAGAATCATCAACGCACCTTACAGCTTTAATTCGACGAAAACGTTTGCCTTTACTATAATAGATACCAGAAATCTTCCTGCTAAAATAAACATAGAAAATTTCCCATTCTAATTAAATAAAGTTCTATACTGTTATAGTGTCTATGACTAGATATTTACTCTATTCTATTTATAAATCATAATATAGACTTAATGATTAATATTATTTCCCATAGAATGGAACTAAAATAGATGAATATGCAATTAAGTCATCGCATTGGATAACCCATTTATAAGGTAACGAGATGGTTTATTCAACGTCACGTCCACACAAAGCAGGATAGGCAGAGGGAACCTAATGTCAAGAGGTTCCATTCCCCATTGTTCGTCAAATTCAGGCATTGTATGTTGGGTGGCGGAAGTCAACGCCGCGCTTACCAGAGCGAAGAAATTAAATTCTTCGCTCTGGTATCGAGGAATATATATAAATAATTTAGATGAGTGGAAATCGAACCCACAACCTGGCCACAACTGGCCTCAGCGACATAATTCCTTAAGGTAAAAAAATACAGGGCAATCCCTCTATGACAATATCGGTGTCTCATCAATCTACATACTTTAGGGGAACACCATGTTCTTCTGTCAATTAAAAATCCCCTTTGAAATTGAATATTTATGAAAATAAAGTATAATAATAAAGTAATCCAGTCGTGGCGCCGTGGTCGTGGGTTTGATCCCCACTCGAGGAAATGAAATATTTATTTAATTTTATATTTTCATTTCTTCGATCTGGTGTCGAGACAAATCGCGGCGTCGAGTTCAACACGCAACGCCTGTAGAATTGGGCGGAAAGTGGGGAACGGATTGTCTTAACATTGGATTCCCTTTGCATATCCTGCTGTATGCGGGATACACCGTAAGTTTATACTATTCCTATTAGAAATATCTATTAAAGTTAATTCTAAATAATTTAAGCACAATGCACTTAGGTACACCTAACGTTTTTGTTTTTGATTCTTTCCTGGTATTTCCGTCCTTCAGGGCACTAAGGAGCCTCGTGTAATGACACATGGAACTTCGCCCCATATTTTCCCCGCAATTCACAGGTGCAGACATTGGTAGTGAAACAAAAACATTTAAAAAGGACACACGTGAGTCAACTGCAGACCACGTGTATCATCACATGGTGGATTTTCCTCAAATACCGGTAGGTAACTGTAAGAATTACTCAGATATATAGGTATTATGAAATAATTAAGATGTCATGTTATTAGTCGATGTTTAGCAGGTTCTTTATGTCAAAATACCGCCTGAATCTGTATAGAACCCAGGTTCGGCCTCATATGAAGTACTATTTTCATCCCTGGGCTGGTGCACCCCAATATTAGCTTGAACCATTGGTACGTGCTCTATCGCATTTATAATGGGGAGAGTTCTGGGGAACTGTTTGACCTGCCGAATTTTCTAGCCGCCAAGAACTTCATAAACTCATTAACACCATCTGAAAACGTGGCATTCCACTATTAAGCAATTTTGAAGGAGTTTGCATGCACTTATGCAACCGTAGAATAACTAACCTAGAGCAGTATTTCCAAGTTAATACTACATGGATACCTTCAAAAACCGCAGTAATGCGTGCTACGCTAACAGCGTGAAGCTGTATAACTATTTCTGCATTATTCATCACTTGTAGCAGAGCGGGAAGGCGGAGAAAACCTTTAATTAACACGTTTTATTAGGTCAAGTCGTAACTATGTAATAAAATCTAAGAATTTGAATTACACACACTTCTAATTCGTGTATCATCATGAAACTTGGCAATTATATGTAGAATAAATGACAATACAATATTATAGAACCATCGAGCTGGTCTGATGATAGCATTGAATGATGGCTGATGGAACCTTGGACTGCCCAGCTTGTAGTAAGTAAGCTAATAATAATATGTTCTGTTTATAAAAAAATGTTTTTTAAGTTGTTATTTAAAGTGTTTTGTTCCTTGTTTATAATTAATGGGGGAATCATTATGACATGACATACCTAATAAATATAATATTAGAAAATATGATTCATATATTTGTATGTTATGACATATTATGAACAAATAAACAAAAAAACAAAAATAAATGTACTTAAACGTGTTTATTTTTACTAAACATGTTTCTAGTAAGTGTGGTTTTTACTGTAGTTGGATGTCTCACCGGCCGCCGATGCTATTGAACCCTCTGCGTATTTCCCAATCGAAGCTAATCCGTTCGCCTGTAAACAAAAGGTTATTTAATGTAAATAATATGAATATTATATTACAATTATAATCCATTCATACCTATATTATAAATTCGAAAGTAACTCTATCTGTCTGTCTGTCTTTTACGCAATCAGGGCCAAACCGCTAATTTAATTGTGATAAAATACTCATATAGAGATACTTGAGGGTCTCGGAATGAATATAGGATACTTTTTTTTCTCATATTTGTAATATTTTCGATATATACCTATATATTAAAATACTTATTAATTTGACATGCAATTTATTCCGCCATGTTAATAACAACCGACCGTTGCTAAGCAACGATTTGCAAAGTTTGTTATTAGAAAACGTCACCCAAAATGAGCTTGCTTAACGCATCTCTCTATTGAAAATTGAAAATAATTTCATAAATATATATAATAAGTATTCATAGAGTTTAAGCGGGCGTAGCCGCGTTCGGGTCCACTAGTATAATTATAAATAAAAATATATTTAAAAAAACAGCTTCACGCTGTAACCTGGAACTCTAGTGTTGAGACACACCGTTCCCATTCAGACGCTTCCGTTCCTAACTTTCCGCTGAATTCTGAAGGCATTGCGTGGAGTGGCGGAACTCTACGCCTTGACGCCCTTTCAGACTTAACCAAAAATAAAAAATAAACAATAACATTCACCTCCAACAAAAGTAAATAAATCAAAAGAAATTTCAATGAATTTCAATCTAAGCTATAACTACCGTTCTTATCTGACCGAAGTTCTCGAGCAATTAGGAGTTTCAAACAAAACTCGTTACTGGTTAAATAAGCATTGTCCACTGTTATTACTTGTTTGTATTGTTATTTGTTGTTTATACATTAGCTATTATGATTTTAGATAAGATAAAAGATATTAAATGTATGTTTAATACAAATTAATATAACACTATATACGAGTATGTATGGGGCCGGTCGTGGTGCAGACACAAGTGTGTTTGTTAACGTGACAGGTTGTGGCTTCGATTCCCGCTTGAGGAAAATGAAATGTTTGATATTTCATTTTAATGTGTGTGTATCGTATCGTGGCAAAGTGCGGCGTTGAGTTCCGCCACACAATACTTCCAAAATTCAGGGGTAAGTGAGCAACGGAGTGTTTTAACACTAAGTTCCCTCTGTCTACCCAAGCTGTGTACGGAATACAGCTGATGATTCTTCTCGGAAATTGGGAGGAAGGTGAACTGGAAAGTAGGGAACTGAGTGTCCTAACACTGGTTCTCTTTGTCTACCGAATTATACGCGGGAAGTACTACTTGAAACTAAAATACTGATTCACTTATGAAATAATGTCACGTCTGTAGAGTTAAACTGGACTGAAATGCTCTTCCAGGGATTCCCTTGGATGACATCATTCAGCACTCAATTTTCAAATGTGGTTAGATATAAATAAAAAAATCTTTACTTTTACTCGCATCGTATAGTACTATTTTTACTATGCGATCTTTTTTCAATTTGGCGCATATTTTAACATAGTTATAAAGTAAGACACTGATTGTTTTTAAACTACTCGAAGGTCACTCTTATCAATGAAAGTGTTCTTAACGGCTTCTTTAGTTCTTAATGGGAACAGAGTGCCTTGTCTAGATCCCCAGGTTCTCTCTGCCTACCTGATATGTGCGGGATGTAGCGTGAATTCGCGTATTATTAACGATTATTGTTAATAAACGATTATTAATGGAAACATAGTGTCTTAACACTTTATTTAAGTTCACAAGTTCCTACTGCCTACCCTGCTATGTACGGGATATAGTGTGAAGCTTAAAAACCTATATTTTAATTAAAAATATCCATAACAATTTCGTAGGTAAAAAAAGCGAAAAACTATTTTAACTTTATAGATTTAAACAAAATGTTATATTTCATTTAACCAGAACGATCTAACGCTATCCCGATGTGGTCGGTCCAGCAATTTTGGCTTAAACCCTCAGTACACAATGTCACTCAATGTCAACTAGAAAATGGAATAACATTTTACTAGTTTAATAACTATCTGTCGAATATAAAAGATATATAAAGAAGAAATTAAAAAGAAGAATTTTAAATATGTTCTCTAAAGAAGAATTATTATAGCAATTTGATTCATTTTATTTATCTTAAATATCTCTTTGATAATGAATTAGCTGAAAATCGAGTGGTGGTGAGAATTGGGGAAGGCCTATGTCCAGCAGTGGATAAAAAATGGCTGTTGATGATGATGATGATGATGAATGAATTAGATGATTATTATCTAACATTTTTATGAGAAGATCTTCGTGGCGGAAGGGCTTAAGCGCGTTCAAAATAACTGTGAACAATTGAATTGGCTGAAACTTTCGTCTTCAATGTATGGATATTGTCCTTAAAATTACAATGCTGTTAGAACACGAAAATAATTCAGATTAGTAAGTTAATAAGTTTGTAGTTCAAGCGGGCGAAACCGCTTTTACAAACTATATTTTAGAGCAAAATGAAATATTCTTACCTTAGCTCTCTTCAATAATTCCTGTTGAGCCTTCAATATATTTTCATCTTCTCCGTTCCAGATCTTCCATACAGACGCTTGAAGAGCCCTTCCGTAGCTAAATGTAAGGGCCCATGGTGTTTTTATGGCGGTTTGGTTTATAGCGTTTAAGTTCAAAGTTGCCTCTTCTTCTGATTGACCTCCAGAGAGGAATGCGATACCTATTAAATAAATATAAAAGGGTAAAAATATAATTTTATTTCTGTATATTAGTATACACTTAGTATATCGTAAATTTTCTAAACGAAATCGAGGGTGTAATACTAGTGTTAAAATTGTTAAAAGAAAATAACTTCAAAGGAAACTTCACTATATTGAATTATGAAGCTGTAGGTCTTTAACTTCATAGAAGGTTTACGTAAGTTCGTTAAGTTTCACGTTTCAAGTAATATTAGTAAAGGTTCTATACTTATATATATATAAAATATTTTAGATTTAATTTCTTAATAATTGATTGTACAAATAAGTAAATATATACATATACTAGCGGCCCGCTCGCGGTTTCACCCGCGTGAACTATGTTATTATTAATTTCTGTCTCCATGACTACGTCCTAGTGACGTCTATGCAAAATTTGAGACTCTTAGCATTTGTAGTAACGAAGTTTCATACAAACTTTCGACCCCAAAAACAACCCCTTAGAAGTTAAATATTGCAATTTCCCATCTTAGCGAGCGCCTACGTCCTATAACTAACTCCTATGCAAAATTTGAGATTCCTAGCACTTGTAGTTACTGAGATTTCGTGATGAGTGAGTGACCTTTCGATTTTATATATATAGATGTCAATACTGTTATGAGTTTCTTCCTTTCAATACAATTAATAATTAACATAGTATGCAATTAATATTTAAAATAATACCTGGCACAGCAGCAGGTACGGTCCTTAGGAGAGCAGTGACAGTTGCCAGTGCTATTTCTTTTGGACTACTACGTTTAGGGCATTGTTGACCAGGTGTCACCTAAATTGGAAAAATGTAGTTATAAATACAAATATATATATGGCTTGAGTGAAATACGATGGTTATGGGTTCGATAGCTACGGGAGGGGATTGTTTTTTTTAGTGTCATGCTAGATAGATTAGTAGGTATTGGTTGTGGATTCGATTCCCACTCAAAGAAATGAAATGTTTAAAATGTTAATTTCTTCGCTCTGGTATCAAGGCAGCGCGGCGTTGAGTTCCACCACTCACCAAGCAACGCTAGAATTTACTGCATAGCCTGCTACATGCGGGATACAGCGTGAAGCGAGTTTGAGAGTGTAAATAATATTTACCATATTAGGTTTCAACAACGTGCCTTCCAGAAACACGTGATGATCGTTCAGCGCCTTATAAACAGCAGCTAAGACTACCTCAGTGACCTTCTGAGTTCTCTCTATGTCATGATCGCCTGAAATTATATTAATAATTATTTTACAGGGGGAATGTAGTTTTAAGACACTCTGTTCTCTATATTCCACAGAATTCTGAAGGCATTATGTGTTGAGTAGCGGAACTCAACACCGCTCTTTGTATTTAAAGGATGTAGGTATTTACTTTGTATAGTCATGCAACTCCAGCATATTTATATTAGGTAGTTTTTTTTATTACTTTTCTTCCTGTGTAAAAGTTCACAAAGAATAACTTCACGCGGCCATGACATGTCGGCCCAAGATATTGTATTGAGAAATAATTTTGAAATAAAAGTCAAAAATATCTCCATTATCAAACTAGGAAAATGAAAATAAATTAAATATTAATATATCTCCTTCCCAATCTCACATAGTGGAGCAACATTAGCGGGAAATTACGATAATTATCGTAGTGATGTATGCACGTTTAACGTGGTTTAACTACGACTTAATGACGCGATAATTTGACAACGGCATTCACATTACCGCTTGACGTTATATTAGACGAAAGCTCAAGTGCAGATATATCAAAGAAATTAATACTCTATTGCTTACATTTACGAATATCTTTTAATTTATATAAATGAAAGTATTCTACACATAGCAGGACAGGCAGGGGGACCCTGAGAACACAACGATAAAAAAAATAGGATACTGCCGTTGTCCACTTCCTGGTGAATTCTGGAGGCATTTTGTGTTGAGTAACGGAATTTAACGCCGCGCTTTGCCTTGTTACCAGTGCGAAGAAAGGAGGAGTATGTGGGTACACGATTTAAATTTAAAATAAATAATTGAAAAATATTTTATTTTTTACTAAAAATCAGCTTCACGCTGTTTCCCGCCCACAGCAGGGTATGCAGAGGGAACCTAGTATTAAGACACTCCGTTCCCCACTGTCCGCCGAATTCTGGATGCATTGTGTGTTGAGTGGCGGAACTCAACGTCGCTCGCAAGGAGCGACGTTGAGTTCCGTTCAACACTAGAGCGAAGAAATGAAAATATAAATGTAAATAAATATTTCATTTCCTCGAGTGGAAATCGAACCCACAACCGTCGCGTTACATTCACATCCTTGTGCCGCTGCGCCATGACGGCCTCTAACGGTTTTTTATTAAAATTACTGAAACATTTTGTCTAATACAAATAAACTTCTTTCTATAACCTCAAAAGAACAATATCGCGGCTACTACAAAAGCCACATTTCACAATAGCAAGCAACTTTAGAATATTTATGCTGTACTGAAAATGAGGGAAAAAATAAAGAATATAAAACTGAAGGCCTCGGGGTATTTTTAATCAATTTTAGTAGCCTTTGAAGCATTGTTAAAAATGTTTCACAATAGGGTTGTATAGCCTAATAAATTTATGTCCACCCTTCATCGTACCAGGAAGTTATTCAAGTAAATTTATATAATTTTATTAAATTCATGAAAAAATATTTAGAAATTTCATCAAAGTAAACGAAATACGTAAAAATAAGGTTGAGTTTAACATTTATACAGTAAAGGTTCCGAAGTATTAATTCTTGAGGCCAGTCGTGGTGCAAGAGCAAAAGAGTATGACTGTAAACACGACTGGTTGTGGGTTCAATCCCCACTCGAGGAAATGAAATATTTATTTAAATTCATATTTTCATTTTTCCGCTTTAGTGTTGAGACCAAGTGCAGTGTTAAGTACCACAACTCAACAAGCAATGCCTTCAGATATTCGGCGGAAAATGGGGAACGGAGTGTCCTGACACTAGGTTCCCTCTGCCTACCCTACCGTTTGTGGGATGAATCATAATGTACTGTCCAATAACAATAACTTTAAGATTAATTGACAAACGAGTATTATCCATATATGCTCTCTACATACGTTTACAATTGTTAGAAAACCACAATAATCATTTAAATTATATTTATTCTACGTACACTATGTTACGTCAAAATAGTCATATAATTAATCGGAATTGAACTTTAATAAATAATTAGTTATTTTACAACTATTTCTCAATAAATAATACTTCACAAGAACTCGGGTCAAGTAAGCGAATATTAGGTACCTAATATCGAACAAATCCCTATTGAATACGAATCCCTAAAAATGAAAAGGAAAACTTCGCAAAATTAGAATATTTTTTTAAGCATAACATTCCCCAATTTAACGGGAAAGTAAACTTTGAAAGTATGATAATTTGACAGTAAAATATAATGGGAATAAAATAAAAATACTACGAGCACCGTAGCGCGCCGTAGCGTTTAGTAACTTAAAAATCGATGATTCTGGGTTCATATTTTAGTTAAAGATATATCTAGATATAATCACATATAGGCTATATCGTTAACTAAAATATGGCTTTGGATTCCACTAGCCAATACAGAGTATACAAAAAATGACAGAAAAATATTAAATATTACTATCATTTTAGTATGTTTTAGTTCCCTACATACATTCCTTCACGCTTTATCCCTAGCGGGATAGTCAGAGAGAACGGAGCGCCAAACGCTACGGTCTCTAAATACCTCTTTCGCCTCGTCCACTGTCATCAACCTCTTCATACACGCCTTCCGGGGGATCCTCATGCTTTTTACGTGACCTTCCTCCAGTATCTTTGATACTATGTTTTCGAAGGTCAACTTCTCCCCCTACCTCTCTTACCGCTCACTTTTCTATCATATATGTTTTAGTTGAAAAATGTATATTATGTTTTCTCCTCATGTCGTTAAATGCGTGATATTTCACTAAATTACTTACACAACTATATATAAGTGAAAATACTTGTACAATGTAAAATTAAAAAAAAACAAACTTACCATCTAAAAGAACATCAGGTTCCACGATCGGCACCAAACCTTGGCTTTGACATATAGATGCGTATCTGGCTAAAACATTAGCCGTATCCTGAATAGCTTGAACTGACGGTGTACTTTGTCCAATTTTCAAAGGGCACCGCCATTTTGCGAATCTACATCCTTGTTTTTTGTATTCCGCACATCTTAGCGCTAAGTCGTCAAGACCTGTAATTATTTCCTCATGAAGCAGGGTAGATGGATGAAGCATAGAGTTAAGACACTCCGCTCCCCACTTTTCACCGAATTCTACAGGCATTGCATGATGAGGGGCGGTACTCAACGCCGTGTTTTTTCCTCGTTACCAGAACGTATAAATTAAAATATTTAAAATTTAATTTTATTAACTGGGAATCGAACTCTAAACCTGTTCCTCTACAGCACAACTGGCTTCAAGCGATATTCTAAGCAACAATATTTTTCTATAATATAATAAAATACCTTGAGTTGTAAATTCGCCTTCGGATAAAAACAAGGGTACTACGTCCCTGTCTACTTTAATGCCGGGTATAATATTTTTCTTCTTCAATATATCTACAAAACGAATTCCATCTTCAGTTTTTTGATAGACCGTTTCATCGAAAAGGATAACTGCTGATATATTTTTTGAGAGGATCTGTAACATAAAATATCTATAGTGTATTATTTTTTATCAGCTTCACGCTGTATCCCGCAAAGGATAGGCAGAGGGAACCTGGGAACCTAGTGTTAAGACTCTTCACATTAAGGCTGTGCTGTTGGTTACTCTCCGCCTAATCCTGGAGGCATTGTGTGTTAAGTGGCAGAACTCAACGTTGACTTTACTTTTGATTTTTTTGTGGTATTTATTTTTATTACTTTTTTAGGCATGTTCGCTTTAATAAAATGATTTAAATTTATAATTAAAATGTTTAACAATTATCAAAGCAGTTGTAAATATTATGAAGAGACGTAAAATCCTTAATATTACCTTATATGGTATGTTTCGTAGCAAAACAATATCTCAAGTAAAACGCACGCATTTGACGCACTTGTACAAGGAAACATGTTACAATTAAATATTAGTTAATAGAACAATTAAGCTTAGCGCATTTATAAGATGTATGTAGGTATATAAAATTCATATGTAAGTTAATACGTAGGATATCCCGCTCATTGCAGCATATTCAGAAGAAACCTGGGGACCTATACAATCAGTTACCATTAAATTCCGTTTGCGTGCTACGTGGTGGAGCTCAACGCCGCGCTGTGCCTCGTAATTAGAGCAAGGAAATTAAAATATACAATAAAAAGTGTTCAATACACTTTATTATAATTACACTGCTATTTCATTCCCGAGTGCGAATCGGGCCAACAATCATCGCTTATACTCTTCTTTCATTATGATGAAATATTTAAATTTAAAAATATCTTATTGAGAAACGAAATTACAAAAACATTATACCTATTATGCTTGTTAATAAACGGGCAGTAAATTAAATTTAATATAATATTTAACATTATTACCGTGCATTTTCAAAATCACGAATAACCTATTTATTATTCACCTATATTATAAATTCGAAAGTAACTCTGTCTGTCTGTCTTTTACGCAATCAGGGCCAAACCGCTAATTTAATTGTGATAAAATACTCATATAGAGATACTTGAGGGTCTCGGGATGAACATAGGATACTTTTTTTCTCATATTTGTATATATTATCGATATATACCAATATATTAAAATATTTATTAATATGACATGCAATTTATTCCGCCATGTTTATAACAACCGTCGTTGCTAAACAACGATTTGCAAAGTTCGTTGTTAGAAAACGTTACCCAAAATGAGCTTGCTTAACGCATCTCTCTATAGAAAACTGAAAATAATTTCATAAATATATTTAATAAATATTTGTATAGTTCAAGCGGGCGTAGCCGCGTTCGGATCCACTAGTACCTACATATAATATACCTTCACTATTTCGTTTTATCAATATGTAACTACTCTCTATGGACAAAACATCAATCAAAAACCTGCGAACCCGAGCAACTGGGTCAGATTCAATACAAATTGGTTCCCTCACAAAATGGTCGTTCATCGTCGTTCAAATGAATCGTATCCATCTATCTATTTTATTGATGATGCCAGTATAAGTAAACCATGTTAATTGCTTTCATTTACTTAAAATATAGAAATTTAAATAATAAATTTATAGCAAAATCAGTAAGCAGAAGGAACATAATGTTAAGACACTCCGTTCTACACTTTCCGCCGAATTTCTCGAGGCATTAATATGTGCTTATTCAGTGGCGGACCTCAACGCCGGGCTTTTGCCTTGGTGCCAGAGCGAAGAAATGAAAATATTAATAAATAATAATTCATTCCCCCGAGTGGGGATCGAACCCACAGCCGTCGTCGTTGAAAAAAAATGTCTTTACCCATCTCTATCATCATAATATGACTTTGCTCTACATTTTTAGCCTAATTTAGTTTTGTTATTAATGGATAGTGGAAAACAGCGTATCCGCTTTAGTCACACCGGAAAAAGGAAAATACAGTCAGCCTTTTAAACAGTCAGCCTTTTCTGACTGGCGCCACGATGTTCTCATTTCATTACATTTATTTATTTATTTTTTATAAAAAAAAACAAAGCAAACAAGAGCCTGATTCCCCTGATGGAAAGTGATCGCCGCTATCCTCGACCAACGCCCTCATACCGGCCTTTATAGTGGAGATAGACGTGTTTTTTTAAGGTACGCAGGTATCCACTTGGAAACACTGCCGCACGTAGGATATTGCATGGTTTTGTGGCGTGTGGAAGGAAGTTCTTTTAAAACCGCACAATAGCGGAGTGCCGAAGTAACCAAAAATAGAAAAATTAGATCAGAAAATACCCCAAAACACTCCCTTATGTGGTTAAGATTGCATAACGAACAGACTTCTCTATGCCCAAATCCAAACTTATATAGAAAATTTTGACGATCTACTAAATTGAAAATCGGAATGCTCCTTGCTTATATATTTATGGTTATTTGTATGGCAATATACATGGTTATATATCTACATATACGTATATCGCTACGACTAATAGTGACGTAATATTTAGAAAAAGGAACAACACAAAGACGAAATTTCATCTTGTCAAAATCTTCAAAGATAAGAAGAAGAAGACCAAATTTACAGGTTATAAAAGTACCGAGTTTCCTCACCATTGCCCTACTTTGAACAAGTGTCGTAGGCTTATGAATCATGGTATTTTTACATAGATATATGTTTTTTTGAAAAATTCTAATGACACATTACTTCTATATTCGCTTCCCAGAAATATGTATGGAGGAAATTCATGGCAGGATAATTGTGGAATGCTAGAAAATATTATTTAATATTTTAAATGTTTCCTCTTGTCATATTGGCACAATACAAACAAAACAAAGATATGGATAATAATATAAAAATAATATTTGGTAAAACGACTATTTAAAGATAATTGTTTAAACCATAAAATTTATATCATTTATAATCTCAATTATGATTTAACAGAAAAAAAAAACAAAATAGAAGAAGAAGAAGAAGAAGCGTGAAAAAGGCTTGGACTGTAAATATGACAGTTGTCGTTTCGATTTTCACTCTAGAGGATGAATAATTTCATTTCCTCGCAGACCTACGCTACATCACTATAGGTTCCCTCTGCCTACCCTAGCATATGCAAGATACACAGAAGAACAACGTCAACCTATATAAAACGTATTTATATTTTATATGTAAATATTTATTATTCATTTTAATAATAATATTAAAAATAACACAGCTTTATGGAGGCCTAAAACTGAAAAGGGTTACATAGTTAATGAACCTAAAGCTAAAATACTTTTTACTTTCAAATTTCACTTAATTAAAGTTAAAGCTGGTATTCTCTTAAGCCCCAGCATTGCAAGATTTATTTCTCGTTCCCAGATGACAAATTACAGTGTTTAATTAATTAAATCTTTCACCCTCCTCTTTAATTATATTCAAAGGGTGTTTTGCCAAATATATGTATATGAGTATAGTACGTGTTACTTCGAAGATGTCGGTATTAATTTTATACAGCGGAAGTGTTTGCTTCGTTAAACGCTGTAATCTCAGGAACAATTGGTTCGAAATGTTAAATGCTTTTTGTTTTATATTATAGTCCATTTATAAAGGAAAGCTATAGCATAAATTACATCACATTAATCATGTCGATGTAATTAGATGAGAAGTCGTACCTAGTCGTGGGCACGAACGAATGATTGTAAATGCAACAGATTGTTGGGTTCGATTCCCACTCGAGGCAATGAAATATGCAATATTTCTTGTTGTTACTGTAGTATAAAATCAATCTATCTTTACTTTTTGCCAAAATAGAAAGATGATCAGTCTGCAAATAACGGCAAAAACGGCGGACAAAATAGTTAACGAATACAGAACCTCCTCCTTTTAAAAAAAAAGAAGTCCACGCTTAATTCCGCAAAGCAGGATAAGCAGAGAACGTAATTCTATTCCCCTATTGCCTGCTGAGTGGCAGAACTCAACACCGAGCTTTGTCTTGTAACCAAATCGAGAAAATAAAAATATTCAATAATTCACTCCCCCGAGTAGGTATCGAACTCACACCCGTCGCGTTCACAGTTAAACGCTACCCTCGGCACCAGGAAGGCCTTCTCTATATCTTAATACGACCTTACTACTTTACTTATTATATTCACATTATACATACTTACATCGTCACTGGTGAAAAGAAGTTCTCGATATCTACGCCTATTATTTTCTGTATTCTGTAAACCTACTGAAGCCAGAAGTTTGCCGATAGCCTCTGAAAACACAAATAGAAAATTAAACTTATATATTTAAATCATAATTTTTCAATTTTCTAAGAAGATCGTTATTTTTTTCATATAATAAATACATTTGTACCTCAATATCATTGATAAATATTGTAATAATAATTTGTTTTTAATTTCACGCTGTATCCTGCACATAGCGTGGTAGGACGCGGGAATCTAACGTTAAGACACTCCGTTTCGTTTAGAACACTTTCGTTCCTCCCTTCCGCCGAAATCTATAAGCATTGCGTGTTGAGTGGCGGAACTCAACGCCGCGCTTTGCCTTACGCTTTGACTCCACTTAATAATTAGTCTAAAATATGAAGCACTTAAGTCAGACATAAACATAGATAGAAATGACTTTTTTATTTTCCTTTATTTGGTGATTCACAACAAATGAGTAATAACAATAGACATTGTAAATTAAAAATAGGTCATTTTAACTTATAAGAATTTTGAGTTTGAGTTTAAGTTCAAAGTTTCAAACATAGGTAAGAATTAATGAAATCTTGTGCAATAAAATATGACGCGTCGTACTATACGTAAGTTAATTAATTACCCACTTGGATTTGTCATTTATTTATATGAAACTTAAAATGCTAGTGCAGGTACTAATTGTAATTAATTTTAAATTAGTGAATAATCCCGCATATAGCAGGATAGGCAGAGGAAACCTAGTGTTAAGACACTACGTCCTCAATTTCCACTGAATGTTTCGAGGCATTGCGTGTTGAATGGCGGAACTAAAAGTCGCGCTTTGCCTTGTTACCAGAGCGAAGAAAATGAAAATATTAAATACATCATTTCCTCAAGTGGTAATTGATCCCATGACCTATCGTGTTCACAGTTATATGCTTATGCCACTAGGTCCTGGCCACCTCCCGGTCTTTAAATATATAATTATATAATAACGTGCAATCATATTCGACCTCGGGAGTAGAACATGGAATGGCCGTTATTATCATCAGGCATCTAAAGACCCAATTTGATATACAATTTCCAGTGAAAAATTAAATTTGGATATAGCTCGAGAAATACTTTATAAAGCTTGAGTACGGTAGTGTGCATATTATTCGATATGCGGAGTTTGGAGACACTTATTGTATACAAATTTTACTCAAATTTTTCATTAGTAACTCGTAAGTTATGTAAATATGTATAACCACTGTGACTTAACTACCTTACAGGGTTAGGCCTAAAGATTTTTCAAGTATAATGTTTAATAATAAATAATAATAATGACGTTGTTCCTTAAAAAAATGCTATCTGTAACCATTGGAATCTTTAATAAAACTTTTTTTAGCTTCACACTGTACCCCGCACATAGCAAGATAGACGGAGGGAACCTAGTGTTAAGAGACTCCGTTTCCCATTAAGACAATTCCGTTCTCCACTTTCCGCCGAATTCTACTCATAAATTTCTTGTTAGTCCACATTAAAGTTTATAGTTAAAGCTATCTATTAAACTTAAATGAATTCTAATAGTTATACATGTATTCTAGTAGTAAATCTATGAATCCTAGCACTTAAAATAAAATAAACTTAATTAAAGCCGTTCACTAAGTACCAAACAACTGAAAGGTCGATACGTTTTATCTTCAAAGGCAGTGCGTACTATAGCATCGTTTAAGCAAAGTAAATATTACCATTAGCTTCATCAACAGCTAAAATCCCTTTTCCAGGAGCTACGATCTCTTCAGCAGTCTTCTTCAATTCTTCTTGCAATTTTTGATCGGGATAGGAAAAAAATGTTGCCATTGTACTGAAATAAAGGGAACAAAAAAAATGTTAAGACATTTTTTTTCAGAATCACGCTATATCTCGCAAATTGCAGGGTAGGTAGAGCAAACCCCAGCAAGCCAATTCAAAATATATTATCACACTGTATAATTATGTTGTTACACTAATTTAAATTAAATAATACAAGAAAAATACTTACATACACAAATTGAACTTTGATGTTTCTTGCCAGTGGAATCACAACTAATTATGTAATACAGAAAATAATATAATATATAAATAAATGTTTACAATAAAGCCGATAAGTTTGAGCCACTGTTGTAAAGATTACTTGTTTTTTATGTCGCGTTGGGACTTGGGTTATCGTTCACGCGTTAGATAAAAACATGGAGATGAAATATTCTAGGTATTTGGTAAGCGAAGGTTTTAAGAAATCTTTTAATTTTAAATATAGGTTGATAGGCACAGTAAATTATTAAATGAAATTAAGTAGTCGTTTTAATGTGTATCATACATAAATGTATAGAGTTTAATTATTATTTTTTTATTCTGTTCTCCACTTTCCGCCCGTTAGACACATTGTATGCTGGTATTTTTAAAATAAGAACGAATAAAATTTCCTTAATTATATATTTTTTTAGTCGTCTACTAGGCCTTAGGCCGTAGCCCGTATAATTTATGTTCATTTACAAATAATTAAGGCTATTTGCAAATTTAAAAAAATACATTTATTTATGGCTTACATCACAAAATTCAATATCTTATGGCACCTTTGAATTACCTATAGAAATAATTATTAAGCCGCCATCTATCGAAGTTATACTCAACTATTACATTAAAAGAAAAATTGTAATACGTAGTTGAAAATATTGAAAACTTAGAAACCAACTAGTTATAAAATATTCTAAAAGATGGCAGTACAAAATGTCGGTAAAAACGTACCGATCGCTTTTACGAGATTATCAGACCTTCAAATGACCTTTTCTTCGTGTCCTCTCCTCTGTTAACAATTTTGACAGTTCAATTCAGTACCAATTTGGGAGTGCTGTAGTTCTGATTAGAATCCACAAATAAAATGTAAGTGTATTTCTCTATCATTTTTATTAATATTTTCTTTGTAACTATTTGATATTAAGAAATTGGACTAGTTGATGTCGTGCAAACGGATAATTGTTAACTTTTTCTGTAAGTCTTTGGCGTACGTGATGTAATATTGTGCCAATGTTAAATTCATTTATTAAAATTAATAGAATCTAAATATAAAAAATATTATTTATTTGAAACGTTTAAGATTATAACAAGTGTGAATTTATGTAATTTAATTTCATAGTTTCTAGTAATTTTAATTAGTCTAATAAGAAAAGCCAAGTTTATATTTCATTCTATTTTTGTAATTTATTAATTATTAGTAAAAATAGGAAATTTGTACATGATTTTTTTTATATTTAAGTGACACGTGTAATTAATTTTATCTTCGATTACATTAGTATTTTGGTAAAGATCCAAAAATTTAAAATGGAAAGTACATTTCTCCTGTGTACACAAATAAAACTCATTCAATGACGCCGTATTATGTTGTGTGACCCTTGAAGGTCGCGGTGACCTTTTAAAATAGTATATACCTATCTAATTTGCCCATGAACACTAAAAAAGAAAAAATAATAAGTAGCCTAAATATTTAAAAAATACACTATTAAATTAAATCATTTTTGAAGTTATAACCATAATTACACAAAAATATTATAATCTTAGCTCATTAATTTTATAATAATTTCTGCCAAAATATCTTAACATTCCAGATTATATTTTTTAAATAATCAATTTCTAAGTAAAATTTCCTTTTTTAAACCTATTACTAAAACAAATGATAGCTGATAAGTATATAGAGTTATCAAAGTGACAGTTAATTTTTGGTAAGTTTTTACAACATTAAATATAATGTCGAGTATTTTATTCCCTTTTTATTAATTTTTTAAGGATTTTTTCATAAAATAATGCCACCCAAAGGTAAAAAGGGTAAGAAAGGTCCTCCTGAATCAGGATGGATGCCTGGATTTGGAACAAAAGGTATTTCGGTGTAAAACATTATAGTATGGCTGACATTTCTTGAAATATATAAATTAAGCATTAACAAAAATAAAAATGCTAGTCTTGGAACAAGTTAAACTTTGAAACATGTTTTTCGTGCTAAACCAGTTATAAAGATGGAGGTGTGTCTCATTATATATTAATGTAGGCATTTACACACCTACTTATTACGTTTACTATGACATTTCAAATTTAAAATGATAACAATATCTATCATCTATTTTAAACATTTTATTCAAATGTATTAACTGATAAGTCAACTTAAATACAATTATAAGACGGTGACTTATTTTGTATTTTTAGACATTTTAATTGAAGTATAATCAGATAGCTACATCCAAAATATAGCAGAGAGGCTGTCAGTCTGTGCTCAAAGTAAAAACAAATAGAATTATATTATATACAGTATATCTCGCATAATTTTACTATATATTTTTACTAAGCATTAATGGTATAATCTTCTTTGCAGCCACAATGACCACATACTTCCAATACCCCACACCTGAGCTCCAGGAGGAGCTTAGGAAGATTGCTCAGGCAATTGTTGCTCCTGGCAAGGGTATTTTAGCTGCTGACGAGTCCACAGGTAAAGAAATTGTTTATGATTTTTAATATATAAAAAATATTTAAAAACTGTTATACATTTTTACTTCATATATATTTATAATAATATACTCTGACAATTTTAAATGTTCACTATAAAACTAAACGCTAAACTAAGTGATGTCTAAATGAAAAATCATTATTTCCAAAAAATACTAATTATGGTATTTTTCATATATTATATTATATGATATGGAAATAGTTTATACAGGTAGATAGTTATACTGTTTATTAAAGTTTTTTATCTCATGATTGTATTGTTTTTGAAGTGTAAATGGATAAATTTGTGTTACTTGTCATTGCCGTGTTTAAAGGATTACGTATGATATGACAATAATCTTAATACAATTGAAATATAACATTATGTTGTTCAGAAAGTATCAGATTATGATAATTTTGCATACATATATAAGTTATTTTAAATAATAAATGCAAGTCTCACACTATCCCGCTTACAGTAGGATAGACAGAGAGAGCCTAGCGTTAAGACATGTAATGTGAAAATAGAAATATAATTTTTTAAACAAATTCACTTCCTTGAGTGGAGGATTGAACCTAAAACCAGTTGCGTTTAACGTCGCACGTTTTTGCCACGACTGGCCTGATATTTACTTACTTGCCTTTAATCCATTTCAATGTATCTTACTCAATATGTTGCTTAAAATCATTGTATATTATTTTAAATAGGAACCATGGGCAAGCGTCTCCAAGACATTGGTGTTGAGAACATCGAAGAGAATCGTCGCAAGTACCGTCAGCTGCTCTTCAGTACTGACCCAGTAAGTAATTAGATTAAAGATCATAAGATATTTTTTTATTAATAGGAAAAAAACGGAATAATTTCTGAGACTAAATCATAATTAAATAAAATGTTTTAATCCAATGCTGAAGTGATGTTCATAATATATTTTTTATCTATTCTTCATCTGTCATTGAATTTAATAATGGAATACTAAATGGAAAATTACACCATTTCCCACTTTGTTATTGAGAGAAATCACTTTTTGTTTAAGCAGTCTGTGAAAGATATTTATATTTTAAATATAAAGATTATCATGGGCCAATCTATATTTAAATAAGGAAGTACTAATAAAAAATATATGATAGAATGATGAAGGTATATTAAAATAAATAACAAATGTTTTTATATAGAAGCAATGAAAATGTTGATATTCAGCAAAGCTTACTAGCCACTATCCATAGTAATTTTCTACAATCTAAAAGTTATGCTTCGCAATCTCCATTGAAACTATGTGAAAGTTGTATAGCGGGATTTAACAAGCGTTTTCCTCGTTCGTGAAAGGGTGGGGTGCTCGTGACTGATATCGCGTTCCTATCTACGCAGATAAAAAATAATATTTTTAATATTATAATTCTTTTTAATTATTAGAAGAATTTTTATTTATTTTTTATTTTTATTTTATTTACATTTATTAGGCTCTAATATTTTATGCTAAGCTAGCGAAAGTTCTCCTTTTTTATTATTTCTGGCAATTTTATTAAATTAACTAATATTTTTTTAATGCTTCATTCGATTCAAACATACGAAACCCGTATAGCTAAATTGATACATGTCTAAAATGTAATCTAAGGTCATATTAATTTCTCTTACTCTTAATATACGTTCAGAAACTAGATTGTTAAATGTATTTTGTGAGAGTATTAAAAGTCTAAAGAAATTATTTGAAGATTATTATTTAATTTAGTTAACAGAAGACAATTACAAAACTATATAAGTATTTTACTTTAATAGGTAGACCTTGAGAATCTAGGTTTTTTTTAAATTATACAATATTTGTATAAATTGCTAGTTAATAATTCCATAAAAATTTCAATTAATAAAAACAAAACACATTTAAAATTACTTTTGTAATTAAATAGTTTTTTATAAATGAAAATCTTTTTGTCCAACCCAGGCCATCTCCGAGAACATCTCAGGTGTAATCCTGTTCCACGAGACCTTGTACCAGAAGAGCGATGATGGCACTCCCCTGGTGTCTCTATTGGAGAAACGTGGAATCATTCCCGGCATTAAGGTCGACAAAGGTGTTGTACCACTCTTTGGATCTGAAGATGAATGCACTACTCAGGGTAAGTTGTGGTTTTTTTTCCATTTATCTAGATAAACTTATTTATTTTTTTGGAAGAATATTAATAATGATTTGGGTGTAATAAATTTTCTTATAAGTATACCCATCTACTACGTTTTTTACAGAATTATAAAGATTAAAGTTTTTTTCTTTTTATTTTTTTGGACAGATTACCCAATCTATTTTGTTACTTCTTGGCGTGTATTTGAATCTATGATATTAGATAACTAATAAATAGGTTCTAATTATTAGGGTATTAACTTCTTCAAGTTAACGGCGTTGGTAGATTTACATAATAATTAATGCATTATAGAGTTTAATGTTCAACCATTTTGACCTTGTTTCATTTGTAAGCACGAACATGACCTCAGTATCATATGTTTACTGAATAGGGGCTCGTCGGTACTAAAGATAACAAAAGTCAAAGTCTCACATATAAGTAAACATGTATATTTCGTAAGATTATGAAGATACCGTTTTTGGTAATGTTTGGAAAACAATGGTAAAAATAATATATTTTTATCGTATTGTTTAAAAAATATAGTTATTTTCGTATATAGTTGACAAACGAGTATGTAAAGTAAAGATTATTTGTTGAATAATGAACGTTTAAGGCAAAATTCGGTTGGTGACCTTTGAGTTTTGCTAGATGTAGGTACGTGACACTGTCCACGCATCTCCTTATGTAATTTAGTAATAATAATAGCTAAGTAAATTTGTACATACGCTCGAACCATCTTCTTAATATATCTTCAATAAATTATTTCTGCTAAATAATCGATTTAATTTAGTCTAGATATGTTACACATACTTATATACGACTAGCGGATGCGCGCAGCTTCGCCTGCTTATTAGCACCCTTAGGGGTGAATTCTAATAAACCATGAAACACGTGTTCAATGAAATATTTTTAAGTCTCAATTTCAAATTTTATAAGAATCGTTGGTAATTTCATGATTTTCCCATACAATAAATTAAATAAGTTAAATTTTCTAGTACCTACATATTCTACTAAATTCTTTATTTCAGGCTTAGACGATCTCGCCCAGCGTTGCGCCCAATACAAAAAAGACGGATGCCATTTCGCAAAATGGCGTTGTGTTCTCAAGATCGGTCGCAACACACCCTCATACCAGGCCATCTTGGAGAACGCTAACGTTTTAGCACGTTACGCTTCGATATGCCAGAGCCAGAGGATCGTTCCTATCGTGGAACCTGAAGTGTTGCCTGATGGTAAGATAGGTTTTTGTTTTTCAGTTTCACGCTTTATCCCGCTTATAGTTGGGTGGCTTTTTTAACAAAAACACTTTTTTTCTTTTAAAAGGTGAACACGACTTGGACCGTGCCCAGAAGGTGACAGAGACCGTATTGGCTGCCGTCTACAAGGCGTTGAATGACCACCACGTCTACCTTGAGGGTACTCTTCTGAAGCCTAACATGGTAAGATATAGAGTGTGTTTAGATAAAGTGTCGAAAATTAGGCGAGAATCAAACCTACAACTGCCATTTGTAATTACTAATATGTTGGGTAGTATATTGTATTTCAGTTTGTTTTCAAGTTGTGTACAGATAGGTGCAGATGGCTTGGAAACTTCTAAGTGGAAAGCTTACTCCTCCTCCTATTTAATTTGATTGCCTCGCCCTAGTAAGAAGCTAAAGCGTGGCGTTGGGTTACACCACTCAACATCGTGGTCTATCCTGCCTATATATGGTAGAAAACAAAATGTTTATGTTACAGGTGACCGCCGGCCAGTCCTGCAAGAAGTCATACACCCCAATGGACATTGGTCGCGCCACTGTCACCGCTCTGCTCAGAACCGTGCCCGCTGCTGTTCCCGGTAATTAAAATATTATTATTTATAATATAAATGTGTAAAAAAGAAGTTAGTGTAGGGATTTTTTTATTAAGACTATCATTTTGAGAATATTTTTTGTTTTAGTGTCTAAGTATATGTATTTCGATTATATTATGTAATAAACTAAATTCCAGGAGTAACCTTCCTGTCTGGTGGTCAATCTGAAGAAGAAGCTTCAGTGAACCTGAACGCCATCAACACTGTGGACCTCAAGAGGCCCTGGGCCCTCACGTTCAGCTACGGTCGCGCCCTCCAGGCCTCCGTGCTCCGCGCTTGGCAAGGCAAGAACGAGAACATTCTAGCCGGACAGCAGGAGCTGTTGAAGCGCGCTAAGGTAATATCCTATGTGATTATATTGTCCTGGTACTTCAGTTTAAACAAATCTACCTGATGAGCCCGCCCTCACATTCAAAGCAAAATCGAAAACATTCCCCGGTCGTTCTGTTAAAGCTTGCTAAGGTAAATATCCTATGTAGTCATGTTCTCCTGGTACTTTGAAACTAAATGTACCAACGTGTCATCAACAATGGATAGCCAGATTTCATGAAAGTTTTTTAAGGTAAATAATATCCTATATGGTTATGATGGAATTAAAAAGATATTGACAAAATCATTTCTCTTTTTCCTTGGAGAAATCTCTAAGGAAAATGTGGATTATTCTTAATATTTTTGATTTGTTATTAGTATTATTTAGTATTTGTTATTACTTAGTATTTATTTTAGTGTAGTTGGCAGAGATATTTAAAACAGCTTTTGGTAGAAAAATTTCATCTATTGTATGGATGTTTATTTAACCCATTATTCAGAATTATAATAAAATAGTTCATATTTTCTACATCTATAAGGAAAAATTTGTTAAGGAAAATGATATTAAAATTCAAGATATAATGTTTTTATCTTCCTAATATTTACTACATTGGTACTTGTAATCCTGTTACGTTATCTATTATTAATATATCTCTGATAATATAATCTAATTTAATTTTGGAACCTGCATGGCTTCCCATTTGGGGAAAATAAATGTTTAATGTTTTCATTTTCTCACTCTGGTGAGTTTGCACTCAATACGTAAAAAGCGCTGAGAATTCGACAGAAAGTGGAGAGTAGAATTATTATAAAGGTAACGGGTGTCTTAACAATGTGAAGCTTCACGATGTATCCTACATGTTGTAGGGTATGCAGAAACTTGGGAACCTAGTATGAATACTTCATATTCATATTCAATACATATTCAATATTGTTTTATAATATAAAACAAGAATATTAAAACTTCAACAAAATAAAGGTAATGTATACTTGGACATTGGAGTTTTTTTTTATGAATTCTTATAGCAACACTTAACTTTTTTTTTAATTGTATGCTTGCTTGTATTTGTTATAATCATACAGCTTTACGCTGTAAACCGCATGTAGCAGGAGAGGCAGAGGGAACCTAATGTTAAGACACTGTTCCCCACTTTTCGATGAATTTTCGAAGTTCAGTGGCGGAACCCAACGCCGCGCCTTGCCTTGACACCAGAGCGAAGAAATGAAAATATTAAATATTTGACTTTCACAAGTGGTAATCGAACCCACAACCTGTCCCGTTTAAAGTCGCGCATTTGTGCCACTGCACCAAGACTGTACTGAAAATGCTTGTTTGTGTTTGTTATTATTATAAAACTTTGAATGGCTAAAATTATTGATTTAATAAGATATAAGTAAATACATTTTAGACATTCTATAAAGTAGTTTAGTTTATTTCTTTATTAAATTTATAGTGTAAGTACAGTTTTATTTGAGTAACAGTAGTTTAAATTACGATTTTGGTAATACAAAGTAATTTAAGCCAATCTTTTGTGTTTGTCTGCTTCATAGAATTTAATTTTAAATATTTATTTTTTAATTTTCTTTTCCGCACGTCTCCTTGCACCGTCATCGATGCACAACGCTATGACAACGCTCAAAACTAAAATGAATCATCACTTAAATTAATAATCATCTTAATTTTATTAATACCATTTAATTTATTTGTTGCCATAATAAAAAAATAGGCTAACGGTCTTGCCTGTCAAGGAAAGTATGTAGCAGGTTCGATTCCGTCCCTGGCATCACAAAAATCTAACTTTGTTAAAGCTCATGCTTACTAAATAATAATATAAGAAACTTTAAAAAAGACTTGACATTTAAGATGGATTTTATTTTTTTATACAAATATATATTATGGCAACTAATAAAGTTATTAGTTATTTTTTTATTATTTTAATGAATTTACTTCATTTAATTATTAGTTAACAACATTAAAGACAGTTACTATTATTTAAAGAAGACATTAAAAAAATCAATTTAAAATTAATTTTACCCTTTTTTTTTAAATTATTTATTAGCTATTCTTTTTAAACCAACTGTCTTATGCTGGACTATTTTAGATGCAGTTTATTATACTTTACATAAAATATAATCGTTATTGACATTTTTGTGCATTTAGTTTGTGTTTGTAGTTGTCATTTATTATCATTTATATGCATTTATTTTGTGTTTGTAGCTGCTTTTTGTGTTTAACTGTATGTATTTGTACTGTACTAACATTTGTTTGTTGTTAATAAAAAATATATTACTTGTATTGTGTTGTTTTTGTCCTTTGTATAGAAAATCATCACATTAGTATAAGGTAAGTCATTATTTTCATTACTTTTTAAATTAGGCTCTTCCTATGTATAGAATGGTTATTCAGTTTTATTGTTAATTCCAAACGATAAGAAAGAGGTGTTACAAGTTTGTCTATTTGTGATAGTGTAGCTCCGAAACAAATAAACCAATTTTGTTTTTTTTTTTATTTGAAATTAAATTCAATGACATTTACAGTTAAACAATATTATATTAAATAATGAAAAAAATAAATATGACGATGTGGTATCCACACATAATTAAAGGGAGGGAGAAGTTCAAGTTCTTACATTTTTTTTTCAAATTGTTTTTGTTTTCTGTTTAATTTGCTTGAAAGTTTCCTTAAAATATATATATATAATATACAAATACTAAACGCTCTAGACTAATTCTCAATTTTTTTGTAATTTAAGACTACTGCAGAATGATTCTTTTATTGCATCAGTTGTATCCATTATTTAATAAAAATAAGAACAAATGTTACCTATAGTCACCTTCACGCTGTATCCCGCACACAGCAGAGTAGGCAGAGCGAACATAGTTCTGGAAGCATTGCGTGTTGAGTGGCGGAACTCAACTCCGCCCTTTTGCCTCGATACCAGAGCGAAAAACGGAAATATAAATTTAAGTAAATATTTAGTTTCCTCGATTGGGGATCGAACCCACAACCATCGCGTTACAGTTACATCCTTGAGCCCCTGCGCCACGACGGCCTCCTAGATTAATAAGAAGAATAATTACTTCTTTTTATTAATGGTTCTTTGTGAGTCAAACTTACCCATTTAAAAGACTACAAAAATCAGATTTTCTTCTCTACTGAAGTATTTAAAAGGTTTATATGAATGTCTATGGGTGTAAAGTATTATGAGAGCACTAATAAAATAAAAAACACTCTTGCAATGTGCTTTAAATTTTAAAGTATAATGTAAAATATTGTTCGTATCTGTCAAAGTCATCCAGATTGAATGTAATAATGAGTTTATTATTTTTTATTCCAGGGCAACGGTCAAGCTTCTCAAGGCAAATACGTCGCGGGATCCGTAACAGGTGTGGGCGCCGATGCCGGTCTTTTTGTTGCTAACCACGCATATTAAAACTGTTTTATGATACATACATATAAAAACACGAAACTCGCTTTGGCGACAATATCTCAATTATTCCTTTAAGCACAATATTTATGAAATGATATAAGCTTTATGAAGAGTAAAGTCATAAAATCCCAAAAGTCACAAATAAGTTATTCTTAATTTAAAAAGCGCGCCACTTTATATCAAATCTATGGCCATTTTGTGGTAAAAATAAAATAAAATGTTGCCATATTGAAGAATTCATGAGAATAGACAATTGCTACACTTTAATAAATATTTTTAAATCGTATTTGACAGATGTGACATAGATTATAAATTGTTGAAATTTTAAAGTAGATTAATTCAATATGTTGATTATTATTGATGTAGTAGTATTGTCATGTAGTAATGAAATTAGATATCGTTAGTTTTCATTTTGTGACATTATATGAAAAAATCATAGATAATATTTGATAAATAATATACACTGTGTAATTTA
>JAEBDU010010234.1:0-14686 GCA_016802625.1 Heliconius numata | reverse complement strand
AAATCCTTATAGCGCAGTGGTAGAATTTGTTGAATTCTAAGTCTTGAGTTTGATTTTTTAAATGAATTTGTAAAGATTTTAACTAAAGCTTTTTTACCCATAAAGTAGAGGAGATTGTTCGTTTCTTCACTTTTCTCTCAAACTCGAGATTTGGTGTTGCTGTTGCTGTGGATAGTTGGTGTGAATGGTGGAGCTCAACGCCGCACTTTATATGCCAGAGCGGGGAAATTAACATAAATCAAACTACCATTACGTCATAATGACCTCAACTGCAATTATATAAATTACAGTTTCATCAAAATGGACAAAAAGTAGAGAATAGTGTCTTAATACTAAGTTATTTCTGCCTACAATTCAGCAAAACGCGCCATCACATTTTGTCCCATCGAGGAAAGTAGTGTTAAGACACTCCGTCCCGCCAAATTTAGGAGACATTACGTAACCGTAAATATAACGTAACGACGTAAATATGAAGTAAATATAATTATTACTCTAATTAGATATCGAACCTAAAATCGTTGCGTTTATAAGCAAACTTTATAATTAGAAGGAAATGCCTAAAATTTTAAAAGAAAACAAGTACAAACATTTTTTTAATATAAACGCTAACAACTGAGTACCTTTTCTCTGTATAATTCAGCCTGATTGAAAACCTAGTGACAGGTTTACGGTCCTGAATTCTAACTTACGAACGTTCGCTAAATTTGTTTCGGAATTACAAATAAGTATTCAAATGATTTTGCTGCTGTCTTTTCAAAATAATATTTTTTCCTTTCGTTTTGGTAATATTATTATTGTATTTATTATTCAAAATTATGCGTGTAGAATGGCGTAATTCAACACCGCGTTTTGCATCATTTTTTTTTTATATAATAGCAATAGAAGCTACTCAATGGAATGACAAATTTATAATTTGCTTACTTTGCCAAAGCGCAGCGTTAAGCTCCGCAATTCAAAACACACGAATCACGAATTTAGAAGGAAAGTAGAGAACGCCAACGTCTTGATGCTAAGTAAGTTCTTTCTGACTCTTCTACATTACGCGTGAAACTAAAATTCAGTAGCAAATATCGGCTTAAATAAATAAAATACGTTTTGTACTGCTAACAACTACGCAGAACCACATCGAGGACTCGTATTGCGCACTAATAAATTAAAACCAGCGGTAAAATTACAAAATATTTATTTCAAGCACTCTCTTACTTAAAAATTGGGTGTTTAATGTAATTAATTGAAAAGGACGTTGTAAAAATATTATAATGTTTTTCTCAACTCCACGCTGCCTGGATGTAGCAGGGTAGGCTGAGGGGACCTAATTTTAAGACACTTCACTCTCCATTTTCCACTGAATTCATTGTGTGTTGAGTGGCGGTACTCAACGCTGCATTTTGCCTCGACACCATAGTGAAAATATAATAAAAATCTTTTCCTTTTATGGGAATCATTCCGCTGCATCATCCTCTCTAATATATATAACACACCCATGTGACATACTTGAGACCACTCTTAAATACTCCCTTGAAATATATTTCAATACAAAACTGTAACTTATTCTGCTCGTTTTCCTATACACGTTACTGGTAGAAAGACAAAATACTGACCCCTTTTCTACGAAATACCAAGTAAATGTCACTGAGAGAAGAAAAGATTAATTACTTTTGGACATTGGCAACCGGTGACCGCTCTCGGTTCTGAGAGCTCGCTTAAGTAACTAAAGTGCTTTTTGTTGACAATCTTCCTTTTTATCATCTGTTTCAAGTTATTTTATACTTTTGATTTAAAATGTATTTTTATTTTAAATTATTTTTTAAAAATTGTTTATTCATTTTATTTTTATAAAAAAGCTACTTTACTGTTTTTTTCGCATTCGAGTTGGCAGAGAGTTATCCGTTCCCATAAAGGTACTTCCCTATTTTCCGCCGAATTCTTGAATTCATTGCGTGTTGTGTGGCAGAACTAAACGCCGTGCTTTGCCTTTTTTCCAGAAATTTTATATTTTTAACAGAATATATTAAATAGTTCCTCGAATTTAGCATTTCGATATTAAATAAATATTCTTTTTACAGGTTATTTCTGCAGTCACCAGCGAATCCTGATCTTCTGTATATAATATTCTTCTGTCACACACAACTGACTGTCACGTTGTTACTTTGTTTTATATTTGGTAGTAAGGTAAGTTCTAGTAAAGATCATAGATAAAGCATTTTCACCTTTTTTTAACCCAAAACATTGATTTAAACAGGAATTGTTGAATTTGTGCACACTTATCTCAAAAAGGCTTAAAAATTGCAATTTTTAATATTATATCTTGACAAGCTTCCCTAAACATGTAGTCTTTCTTTCACTCTCTGATGCCGAGGCGCAATAAGCCCAGCGTTGAATTTCGTCACTCAACACTAGGATCCTCTGCCGCTGCTGGTATATGTCGCATAGAGCGTGAAGCTGATAAAAAATGTCTTTATTTTTTTCTATATGGAAACTGTCAAATACATACGATTAAAATGTTATAGATGGTCTTCGTTCAAAGCATTTTTCATGAATAAACCCATCAAAAGTTTTATTGCGTATTCAACTTTCTGAATATGAACGAACGGACGAAAAAATTGCTTGTATTCAACAGCGCTATAAATGAAAATGCTTAAAACTGAAAATTTTATTGTATTGAATGCACATGTAATTGTCTTGGCTGAATGAATATATTTCGAGAGTTGGAACTCAACGCCGAGCTTCAATTTCAAAGATGAAAATAATTTATTCATCCATATGGAAATCGAACCCACAACCGTCGCATTTACAGACCGTAGTGCCGCTGTATTATCACTGCCTCAAGTGTTTCTTAATAAAAGTACTCGTATGTCTAATCTATGGGTCTTTATTTTCTTTATGTTACTAGGCGTACATGGTAATTAGAGGACAAGGAAAAGACGACAGAGAAAAAACTGGCAAGTTCAGATCAAGACCTGCTGAGTCGACTTATACTATGACTACGAACCGTAGCACTCGCTTCTGTGATAACATGACCGAGAGGGACTTGGAGGTAATAATTTAATTTAATTATTAAGAAAAATGGATAATGATTTAGCTTTTCTTTTTTGGTTCAATTATAAATCGCGTATTTTTCTTCTCTTTCAAAGGAAGAGTTCAAGAAAATTTGCAATCAATTAGAGAAACTTCGTGAACGATGTGGTTCTGGTGCTCATCTGTCAAAAGTAATATCAACTATGCAGGATGCAGCTACGTTAAATGAGAGGAAACCAGCAAATACAGATTCCGCGCCCCTCAAACTCAATACTGTGTTTAGCGCAGTCGCTGGACGACTAATGTGCACTGTCACACCTGGTGAAGAATCTAGTAGCAGCGGAAGAGATCTACCATTCGAAGCGCCTCCTGCTTACAGACAAAGAAATTTCACTCCCACAAAAAGCACAGAAAACAGTAACGCAGAACAAAGTCAAACAGACGTAACTACAGATTCCCCAAAACGCAGAACTGATTTAAATGACGAAACCAAAGAAGAAAAACAAAATGGTGTCTTCAAAATATCTGGCGAGGCCAGTTGTAGTGATATACGTCCACCGGAGGTGACCAGGAATGGTATCAAGAATGATCGAAGTGAGACCAGATCGAGTCCAAGTAGTTCAGAAACAGTTAGAGGTGTTAGATCTGGTCACGCTCGGACCCACGCTATTGTTATCAATTTGGACGATAAGAGCAGGTTCACTGAAGAGGTTACCGTTTGAAGACTGTACTTATATTCCATTTAAAACAGTTTCGAGAAGTTTATTTTCGATGGTTTCTTTCGTTGTTCATAGGTTTTCTGCTGGAATTTTAAGTGTTTTACTAATTTGTTAAGTTATAGTTCTTAGAGTAAGAAGCAGTTTTTTAGAATATATATTAATTATTTGTTTCCTTATATTATGTGTACTCGTTATATTGTTTAATTATTATTTATAGTTAAATGGTTAATTAGTATTAAGTATTTAAGCCAAAATATGAATGCATTTTAATATTTCCCTTACATTATGTAAGATGCGCTGTGTTCATATAGAGTCGTGTATAAGCTCCATTATATATAATAGAAACTCTTTGTAAATGCTAGTCTTTACTGTGATTCATAGTTATATAATTAATAATAATAAAATTGTTAAGACGTTTGTTAGTTCTAATAATGCATATCAAAAGTTAACTTCCTTCTAATAATTTATTGTACAAAAGTAATTGGTGTAAATATTCTTATATGTTTTTATTTGTTTTATTAAGTTGCTAGGATATTTATTTGGCTATTGAATAATCAAGTTTTAAAATTTTAATAATAATAAGAAGAGTCCATCTATAACTCTACTTTAACATAACTATAGAATTTATCCATTTTTTCATATTATACATATGTCCGTATTATACCTAAGAACAAAATATGTGAGGTCATTGTGGCGAAGTAGCATAAGCATGACGACGGCGTTTACTCGTCGTTGTGGGTTCGATTCCTACTCGGGGAATGAGATTATTATTTATTAATTACTTTACTTCGCTGGTTACTGGTGTCGATGCAAAGTTTCGTGTTGAATTCCACCAATATGCAATGCCTCGAAAATTTGGCAGAAAGTGGGAAATGGAGTGTCTTAGTACGATAGTTACGTTTCCACCAAAATATGTAATATTTTTTAAATAGTTATTCAACAATTATTATTCACGTTTAGAAAAAAATATTTAACACCTATATGCGGAATCTAATATAACCCACATTTAAAAAATTAACCTAATCTAGGTATTTTTCTTTTCATTTCTATACAAAATAAATTGCAGATAACTCAATGCAGTATGATTTTGACGTGAAAGCAACTTCAAAATATCAAATTTCTTTACAAATCAAAAGCATTTTGAAAAGAAAATTGCAACTACTAGTCCAATTTAACCGCAATAATACCTCTAAGGTGGTACCTCCTTGTGGTGCCGCGGTACTAATGGCCAAACATTCTTGTACTAATGCTAGCGTGAACGTTCCTTTATTAAATACATTATTGTACGGCTTTCATTTTAGGATATACGGAGGAATTAAATGAAATAATATGTCGAGGTTTTATTTCTTCGCTCTCATAGATAAATGCGGCGTTAAGTTGCGCAATTTAGCGTGAAATGTTTGTTTTAGGTTTTTCCCGTACACAAGAACTTTTCAACACATTACATTAAGCGGCAACATTCAATGCCCCGTTTTATCTAATGAGGGGGAAAATGAGAATAATTTAAATGTAATCATTTCCCCGAGTTATAATGGAACCCATAGCCACCGTCCACCATTTACAGTCAAACTGTCCCACTGCGATACGTCGGATTCTATACATTCAAGGAAATGTTAATTGATATATCTCTTTATTTATTTAACATAATGGAAATCAAACAATTTCCAAGCAAAGAATGATTTATAAAGGCATGTCCACACGAAATTTGCTTAGCTACCAAATATTTACGCTGTAATACATTTCTGTGTAAATGGTGAGAACATTAAGAATTCTGCGGTGTCGACATTTTACATAAAACGCCCACATTGTTATCTTCTATAACAATTAAAGGAAATATTAATGATAATTTAAATTACTAATGTATGAATGTATGTTTACTACTTACTTTAGACTTTTTTTTTAACTTCACGCTTAATTCATAGCCAGAGGTGTAGCCAGAGGTAACAGGTAACGGTCTCTGTATACCTCTCTCCCCTCGTCCATCATCATCAATCTCTTCGTCCTCCGTATGTCCTCGGGGGCATCGAGTTTTTTCGGGGAGCTTCCTCCACATCATCAATAATGTGTTCTCGAACGTCAACCATTGTCCCCTTGCTTCGTAGATAAAGTGACACACATTTATAGATATATTTTTTAAAATGGAAAAATTGAATGTTATCTCTGCCAGTTTTATTTAATACGTATTTATTTTAATATAATTGGATCAATTTTAAACAATGTTACCTGAAAAACCACTAATGGTCCCATTATTTACGCTTAACGCATCGCTCTTGCATCGCATCGCGATTACCGCAAACATCGATGTCGATGTTTGCAGTACGTTTTTAGCTTTAATATTTTTTTTATTATAGTATAGCCTGAGGCTGAATCCCGTATATGTCAAGTAGACATGGGGAACCCGGGAACCTAATGTTAAGACACTTTCGTTCCCTATAGTTATTGATAATTTACAATTTTAATTATAATATTACTCCCACTATTAGTATAAAGTTTGTGAGGATGAATTTTTGTCCCACTTCCACACAAAAACTTCTGACAGGAATTTATGTAATGATTCTGTATAATTTGGATATAATATAACAATAAGTTTAATCGAGAGTTTGTTTGGTTGAACGCAATAATCTTAGGAACTATTAGTTTAAATTGACAACATATTTTTGTGTTGGACTATTTATCGAGAAGGGCTATTGGCTATATTACATCACGTTAATAGTTTCAATATAAGTTTGTTTATCAGTTATTTCCATTTAGACACACAGGCGAAGTAGTACATAATAGCCAGTGTTTGAATTTGATGTTGTTTGATGAATATAGCAAATATTTATTAGTTGTTTGATTTTACTTGCAAGCATTTTATTAAAAATATTTTTTGATTAAATTTTATATTGGCTTTATATTTAATATGGTAATTTGTTAATTTATCTTATATTAATATATTTGAGACCGTTTTTGTGTAATGGTATAACATCTGGCTGTAAAAACGTTCTGGTTGTGAGTTCACACACTGCTCAAGGGAATGAATGAATAGGAAAAAAGAAAGTGAATTATAAAGGAAACAAAAACCCGACTGCATAAACTAAATTATTTTAATATCCAGCTACACACGCGGCAAAAACAAAACAAATCCAACGACGTATTATTCATCAAAATACATATAATATTATATGTACATACGCTTATAACATAACCCTCCTTTTTAGCTGCACCGCAATTGCGTAAAAATATTTTAATATAATTCCCCTGAATGGAGATCGAACTTACAATAATTAAATTTATACCCAGACGCTGTTCTACTGAGCCACAACGGCCTCAAAATATTTTTCTCATAAACTACATTAGAATTAAGCAAATATTTAATTATTTTTTGGGTTTTAAAGACACGAAAGACATTTAGTGAAGTATATAAATATATGTGTATGGAAAATTGTAAAAAGAATATTGTACAGATATTTTAAAATATAAGACGTATTAAATAAGGCTTTTATGTGATCGCTGAAATGGTTGTAAAAATGGAATCTATGAAAATTAGAGAAACGCTATACTTATTTGTGACTTCATTGAGAGTTTGGGTTCTTAGCTTCACGCGTATAGGGTATACTGGGTAGGCAGAGGGAAATTAGTGTTAAAACACTACCATATAACTTATCAGATGAGGTCGAAAGCGGAGTACTGAATTGATTCAACAATTCATTCAAACAGGTTCTTTTATAGCAACTGTCTAAACAATTCCTAATAGTCATTTTAACTTACCCTGTCCTAAAGGTCCATAAACTTAGAGAAATTCACCACAATGTGGCTAGAACGCTACCCTCTTGAAAACTTCATGTAAATTACTGAGTTATTTAATAATTGTCAAACTTCATTTTCATTTTCTTGTAACAATTTGTATAAAAGGTCCTAAATTCTAATATTTTTGGCTAGAAATATCTTTTATCTTCAAGTTTTATCCGAGTGGAATAGGCAAAGAAGCGTATTGTTGAGATACTCCATTGGTCATTTTCTGCCCCATATCCCCGGCAAGTTCGGCCACTCAACACGCAAGGAGAGAATCCCTTGAGAGAGAAATCCTCCAGAATTCAACGAAAGTGGCTGTCTGCGGGATACAGCGTGAAGCTGATTTATGAGGAAATAAAAAATATGCTAATTCAAATTTTATATCAGACCGGATCTCCAATGAAGTCACAAGTTTAAGTAAATTGTAAATAATAGTGCTTGAAATTTCGCAATAAAATAGTATGTAAGTGTTTCATTGCGAGACTACAGCGACAGAAAAAACATTCCTCCAAAAATCTTGGATATGTATAGCAAAATATATATAAGGGAATTTTTCACACCTTAACGCTGTTTAAAGAACACAGTAACAAGACATTCTGTTGCCCACATCCGCCCAAATTCGAGACACTATGTGTTGAATGGCGGAGCTCAACGTCGCATTTATTAATCCCTAAAGAGTATTATATATTGACAAAAATATTATTTCTTCCATATTGAACATTATGAACCAATTCTTACTACATTTTAAGTGTATGTAAGAACTTCAAAGGAAGATAAACATTTTTTCCCTCGCTGTAGCTTTATCATAAAACGTCTATTGTATCGTCGATATAAAGAAAACGATGTTGACAATCACAATAAAGAAGTTTACTAAAAATTACATATTATATTTTATTTTATACCTATTACCTAATTTGTTACGATAGAAGTTACTAACTTAAAGCTGTATGTATAAAATGTCATGGCTCCGGCACAAAGTTTAACTGGAAACGTGGTTGTGGGTTCGATTCCCATTTGAGGTAACTAATTATTTTCATAATTATTGCAATATGCTTTCACAGTTTCCTAATAGATCCAAATCTTCACAGTGTGTCTTTCTTATTCTACCCAAGATATGAAAAAAAATTGTAATAAATAAAGAAAACACACACTTTGCCATAATCAAATCAAATCTAAAAACAAATATGATTTTACCAATACGTTAATACTGTAGTAAAAATTTTCCACGATATACATTAATTCTGAATAAGCCCTATTAAACTACCAACTTCAAAAATGACGATTTGTTTATTGTAAGGAAGAAGCTAATTAAACAATAAAGCTACTAATACTAATAAACAGTAAATATATGCTAAATTAATTGACATTTGATGTCATTTACAAAGCAGACGATCCCGACGTGACGAGCCACACACAGTAAGTACACATCGCTGGCGACACGCCAACCGAAAGCTTATCAAATTATTTGCGTATTCAACATTTTTACAGCGGACTCGGCAAATCCAAAACTTAGGGAAAGAAGTGAAAACGCTTGTGCTACTTTATCTTGTACAAATATAGTCTAGGACGCGAATGTGAAAATAGGCGGTTATAAAATAATATATGTACATATATATTTTTGATTGGCTTTTTTTTGCTTCTTTTTCGGTCTACGCCGCGTAGTTCTGGTTGGGTGTTATCTGTCAGTCAAATAAATATAAAATTCACCTCCCCGTCTATACTTTTTTTGACAGGATATCGCGTGTACATCTTAAAGCGCATTGAATATTCATTTTAATTTATAATCTCTAAAGACTTTTTTCCTTAGGGAAATAGAAGAAAGATATAAAGAAGGCAAGTCAAATAAAATATTAAAAGAATAATAAAAGAATTACCCAAACCACATTCTTACAAAAGGTTGTTACAACGTGCTTTGGGTTATACTAACGTCAAGGGACGTCAACGTCGAGAGACGTGAGAAGATATAACGTCAGATGTTGACTGGCGTATATCAACGCCGAAACTTAAAAGTAAAATTATAATAGAAATATATATTTTTAACGTAACAAAATTATTAATTGGGAAAGCGATCAATACTAAAACAGTGTAATGAATTTGTGGTTTCTCTGAGACCGCAAATTATAAAATATTTGTCGGATAAACCACGTAAATTCCATTTAAGACTCACTTTATTGTATAAACTTTGTTAGTTATTAATATATAAAATGTAAACAAAATAAACGAAATTTGTGGTATTCTTATATTATAATCTAAGCAAGTTTGTAATATAAGAATACCATACGTTTCGTTTATACTATGAAGAATTAATTTTTAGTTATATTTTATTTATAGTAAGTAGTAGGTACTAATATTATAAATCAGAAGAATGTCTTTAGGGGAATGTCTTAATCTAAGGAACTATTGCTAGGAATTTAAAAGTCTCAGTTATCATTGATTGACAGAAACATCATCATTGATTTTTATATTGGTTGACGGATGCTGGATGATGAAGAATAACGGAAGAGGATGAAGGGCGGATTGATACAGATTTTTTCTTATATAATTAAAAAAGATAATTTGTGAGTGTTTTTTTATTTATATAGAAGTTTAAAATCAGTAATATTATATCTGAGAAAACAATATTTTAAGTGCTGAAAAAGTGCATAGTTGCCTTTCGAACAGTTTTTTTTATACACCGACATATACATATTACAAGGAAATAAACCCATACTACCCATACTATAGCCAGTAATATACATATATATAAAAACCAAATATAATTAACGAAATAATAATTATTTAACTTCAAACTCAAAACAACAATATTATAGTAAAATATCTTGATATAAAAGTTAAAACATAAATATATCAATCAAACGAGTTCTTATAATAAAAAATGCAGCTATTTCCGTTTGAAATAATAAAGGCTCTTTCATATATGTAGGCATATGAGGGATTCCATACATTACAAAGAATTGTTTCTTTTGATGCCAGTTACATATTTCAGATGTAGGTCTACTGCCTCGAAATGACTGTGTTTTATAGTATCCGAATTAAAATACGCGTTTTTCTTTACTGTAGGTAGATAGCTAAACTCGATAGATGTATAGATGTGAGTTCGATGTCCACTCAGGGGAATTAATAATTTTCATTGCCCCGCTCTGGTAAGTGAAAGGAGTAAGGTCGACCAAGAGGGAGAATGAAAAAGAGCTCCGGCAAATTAGTTTTTTTGTAACTTCGGACGGAATGTAATTGAAACTCAAAATTTGACTTATTTACTACTTTTTATTGCTATTTTTTTACAAAATCAAATCAACTTAATAAGTCCAGTACAAGTTGAAAGTACACTAAGATGCAGATAGAATGTGGAATGTGTGTGAAGAATATTTATAAAAAAAAAATAGCACCGATATAAATATTATATGGAATTTTTCTTTTGTTTACAGTTCAATGGCCTTGTCACAGATATTACTTTGGATATGAAATCTTTAGAAGAGTAAATAGATTAACTGACAGCTGTCACATTCTGTACAAAAGAAAAGGTGAACCAGAAAATAATATAACAATTATAGATACGTTGATATATTAAATTGAATTGATTTGAAAAGGAAAAAGTCCTTACCGCAAATAGGAATAGAACCGACCACCATCGTATTTATAATCAGACAGGATAGTCAGGCTTTTAATTTTATATTATATAGCACTTAAAAATCAGTTACCACAGCTTCACTCTTTTTTCAACGTAGCAGAAGCAATCTAGAGTTGAGACACTTCGTTCCGACCTTTCCACACAATTTTTCGAGACATTGCATCTTAAGTGGCAATACTTAATAACGCGCTTTGTCTTGTTGCCAGAAAGAAAAGAAAGAAAATGAAAATAGTTTATTTTTACAATCAATCGCTGTTCAAAATTCAAATCAAAGGCTTCGTGCTTATGCTGTTTCGTTATTTCATAATCCAAACTTTACTTTACAGTACATAAAAATAAATATAATACCAACTTTAGAAATAAAAAATATATTCACTGAGATAGAGAACCTTTTTTGAAATTTCACGCTATACAAATAGAAAAACATATTAATATTGACAAACGACTGTCAACACTGTTCGTTCAATGTGAAACCGATGGTGTGTAAATTACGAGTAGAATCAAAAAGCGTGAACCATTATATGTGAACTAACGCTAGATAAAATATATACACCTCTGTATGTTGGAAAATGGGAAATATACTGTATTTCAATGTCCACGAGGACCGGTTGGTTTGTTTTGATGAAATATTTATAGTTTAGTCGAATGTACATGGTATAGTTTTGGATTCAATCTTCATTATTTTAGAGGAATAATTGCATTTTTCTCATTTTCCTGCTTTGGTAGACAAAACCCAGTGATTACCACCATTTCCCAAAGAAAATGGGAAACAGTGTGTCCTAATCTCTCAACATTTGGGTCCCTCTGGGTGAATATGATTTTTATATGTTAAGACATCGCTTGCAAAGTCTACAGTCTAAGGGAGGATTCACACTAGTGCTAGTCATAGTTCGTTTTCGGTTCTCGTCCGATCTCGGTCTGTTAAAAATATTCTCATATGAGATTCAATGAGATCCGTACAAGAATATGAGATCCGTAATAATGAATATCAAATAGCATCAGATATAATATGAACAGTTTATAACTATTACAAAACGTAATGGAATTTCAATGAAGTTGTCCAAATCGAGTTGGTTGGGAACATAAATTCTATATTTAACTCTCATGATAGTCCAGTTCCATTACTAAATATACAAGGTACCGAAAATCTAGCAGCGCTATCTAACACCTGTTAGTTTCGAAACTGCCCCTAAATGAGCTCAGAAACCATATGAACTTTTGGAACGAAGTTCCTTACGGCAGGCTTGGAAGGGATAGGGATTTCGCTGCGTGACCGAACTGAAAAAAATGTGATAGTAAAACCGTAAGAAAAATGCGTGGAATAAAACCGTAAAATGAGACGTGCGCAGGCGCGACAGTCGCATACACAGACGAGTAGTATATAATACCTTTCTCTTTCTCCCTCTTTCTTTTCGTTCTCTCATCCCTTCTCTTTCTATTATTGCAATTTGTGTCGATTCTACATTAGCCGAAGGAACTTCGTTCCTACCTGGTGTCCCACGACACCACATTATTTTTTTATTCCACATTTTTATTATATTTATGCTATAATAATGTTGGTATAGTATTAGAGGACTCTTTTCCCTACTTTTCACCCAAATTACCAGAGCGAGGAAATGAAAATAATTCATACTCCCGTCTGCGAATCGAACCCACAAACGTCGCTTTTGCAGTCAAGCGCTGTGCCACTGCGCTATGATGGGTCTCGTGATTTATATGTGTTAATTATATTTCATATTAGTCTAATTTTTATTGTAATTTAGATAAACGGCTGTCAAACAGTCTACTGAGCACCTTGATACTAACCACTGACGCATTTAACACGCTTGCCTTGGAGATGTATGGACGGGAAAGTTATTGGGAGAAGACATTTTTTGGTCATACAGTGAGTATTTATCTTAATATTTCTTTTTTACTTCACTTAGTAGAGTATGTACATAGATCTAGTACCCTGGCTCTCTGTTCTCCTCTTTTATGAGATGTCACGTCTTGCGTAGTTACCCTTAACACGCAATGTCTTGAAAGTTGCGAAACGTACTGTCTCAACACTAGGTTCCTTCCACCTATGTGAGATACAGCAGTGAAGTTTAAATATATACCTATATATCACTATTTTTTTTTTTCAGTTTACAATGTCCAGTGAATCGTGCCCCGAAATGGGCGATGTGGGCTCTAAGACACTTGTCATGACTTTTAAATCGTGGCTACAAGGTCATGAGGAAGCTCAGGTTAGTATTGTTATAAATGCTGCAGGTTGTAGGTTCGATTCTCATTTGAGGAAATGAAATATGTAATACCTCTAATGTACCTCCATACGATCTACAAATCGTTCTAGAGGTCTTGACAGCCTGACAGATGGAAAACGAAGTGTTCCTATAAGGGTTCTGTTTTTAACTTTTGACATATACGGAACCCTAAAAAGAATAGACCTATGGGAATATCTATGAAACTTTTCTATTTGAATATATGATGGTAGACGCGAATCATGCCGTGTTGTTTAAATAAGTTTTGCTTGTCAAATACAGTATTTTATTTGAGTTTTGCTTGGTTGGATATGTTCTAAAAGTCTATGACATATATTCCAATTTTCGTAACAATAAACTTTTTGATATTTTTCTTTGCAAGAGAGAATCTAGTGGTAAAATACTAAGTTCTCAATTTTCCGATAATTTTCCAACAGAGGCACAACGTTTTCAGTTCGGTTTTCAGACCGTGGAACTAGAAATAGATAAAAACGCTCGATCGCGAATTTTTATTTTAATCGAAGTTTTGTAGTACATTTATGCCCTTTATAAGTATGTCAGAATATAAGTGAAAAAGGTAATTCACACGTAAAAACTTGTGAAAAGTTTCTGAAAGTGAACATTAAGTTTCAGTATATTATAGTGTCTCTGTTGAGGGAAATTGAAATAGGCTACTACGCACTTACTTTTTAACTTTAGTCTCACAAAAAATATTTTAGAAAATATATATTCCTCAGTAACCAATTTACATCATCTCACGTAATCAATAGTGCTCGTAAGAAGCAGACGATTAACGCTCTTTCACTATCATCTACTCCCACTCTCAACCGTTTTACTTCAGGTCTTTGACAGAAAGAGATAGTAGAAGGAATATACAATCTATTTCTTAGAATGCCGTTGGTTTCGACTTCATTAGTGAAAACACCGATTATCTCTTTACCATAACATGGAAAACCAAAGTCTCCTTCTGATTTTGGTAAAATTTATATTCCTCTATTTCTATTTGAAATTAATCCACCATCCATTAAGCCGCTATTTTAGTGAAAATTCCCCGTTGAATCCTTATCAATCTAGCTTTCGAATAAATCAATTTGGTTGAAGCTACCGACGATGCATTAGGTGGATAATAAAAACACACAACAATATACAATGTTAACGTTTTTAAATTCTATTAACGCCTTTAATTAAAAATTAATTTCTCATCATCATGAATGCTTACTATTTTGTTTTGTAAACATTTTTAAGTCGTATTTTGCTATTTGCGCTACGTGTAACCTTCAAAGCTTCATTATGAGTAACTAGGT
>JAEBDU010010233.1:0-11214 GCA_016802625.1 Heliconius numata | reverse complement strand
ATCTACGGCAATATCTCATATGTATTCATAAAACCCGCCCGCGGCTTCGCCCGCTTAAACTACACAATTATTTTTTTCTCATCTGAATTAATTGTAGAATTTTTGTCGAAAATAATAGGTAATATTGACATTACTTTATTATTAATAAACCGATTTCAATGAAACAAACACTAATAGTAGGGGAGGCGAAGAGGGGACTTTGTGGAGTCATTCGAGCGCATCAGATTAAGATACTGGGGATTCCTTGTACTCGGTTACGTACTTCCACCAAATATGAGCTTCCTATGTATGGCCGCGCGTCTAGGATAAAGGATCAGATTAGTAAAAAAAAATTGATCATCGGACATTCTCGAGCGCGTCAGATTAAGATAGGGTAAGTTAGTTACATGCTAAATCGTGTATATTCCACTAATCTGACAATTTGAGAGTGACGCAAAGGAGGGAGAGGGCTCCAAAGTTGTAAAAAAAAAACGTTATCTGGACATTCTCGAGCGCGGCTAATTTTTTTTTTATTTGAAAGGGAATCATTCAAGGATTACGAAAAACATATAATCTGACAAATTCCGCAAACCGAAGTAATAGAAATTGATCGATAAAGTTTAATATACCTAAGAATTGCATATATTCCTCTCACCGTATTTCTATTCCTATCGCACTCTTTTTTTATTTATTGGTCCCTAACTCATCAATGAAGATGATAAATTAAAAAAAATACTTGAAAAAAAAAATTTTTTTTGTACTTTTTTTTATAAATACAAGTATTCTATTTCAAACATACATTCTTTTAGTTACATTCTATTTCTTGAGCTTTTCTATTGATTGCGTTCAATGAATAAAAAGATTGAGGCCAGTCGTGGCGCAGTGGCACAAAGTGTGACAGTAAAACAGACTGGTTGTGGGTTCAATCTCCATTCATTGAAATTTATATTTCCATTTCTTCGCTCTGGTGTCGAGGCAAAACAGTGACGTTAAGTGCTGCTACTCAACACAATGCCTTTAAAATTTGACAGAAAGTGGGGAACAGAGTGTCTTAACCTTAGGTTCCCTCTGCCTACCCTGCTGTGTGCGGGATACAACGTAAAGGTGACTTGTTTCTTGTATTGGTTTAAAAAAATATTAATAATTGTCAGACTAAGCAAGTCCCTTCAGATAATCGTCTGATTTTGAGATATCACGTCTAGGGCATGAAGATGAACCATATATATCTTAATCTGACGCGCTCGAGTATTTCAAGATGACGATTTTTTTTTGCATTTTCAAACAACGATTACGAGCTTGCGTCACATCCAAATCGTTAGATTATTACATAAGAGCTTTTTTTTAGGTTCACTTAACACCCCCTTAGAAAATCTGACGCGCTCGACAATATTTTTTTTTTTGCCATTTTTAACTCTTACGTACGACCACCTCCACCATGGAAACTGTCAGATTAACATATTTTCATGCTTAAGATGACGTAGGCAATTGATGATATCAATAACTGACGCGCTCGAGCATGTCCATGGAACAGTTTTTTTTTACATTTTTGAAAATCTATAACCCCTCAACCCACCGGTCAAACGAAATTTTTTATATGACATTTTTTTCTTGTTATCATCTAAGCTTCGCAACCCAATAGGTCTCAATGACGCTCGAGTGACTCCACAGTTTGCTGCTTCGCCTCCCTAACTATAATTGTTAAGGGACGTTTGTCAAACAACAATAGTCACTCTGCATTTTAATCGATTAATTCTGAGATAAACGCACAGACTAACAGACAAACTGATAAAAGATTCAAAATGATTGTGGGTTCCATTAATTTAATTAATTTCCCCCATAATAAATTTTCACAAATATTTTCCAACAGACGGCAATGAGTTAGAATTTTATTACACCTATGTATAGATTAGAATTATATACAATCTAGAGTATATAAAATAACACTTTCAAACAATTATAATAATTAATTATACTTGAAAATATTATAGATATTAATTGATCCGTACATATTTCACATAGTATCACGATGAGATACTTAAATAATAATTATTATATAAAAAAGGTATATTTCGTTCAGTTATTTACGTTGGTTGAACAATAAAAAAATATATAATTGTTCGATTTGATTGATTTACGTGACAATAACAGCTACTCGTGTATGCATTAATTAATTAATGTATTATTATAATTATAATTTAAGTTACTTAGCTAAATATTTTATATTTTCATTTGTCGCTCTGGTGTCGAGGCAAACCGCGGCGTAGAGTTCCACCACTCAACACGCAATGCCTCGGAATTCGGCGGCAACGGCACGGAAGTGTTTAGGAAGCGTTTTAATGGGAACTGATTACGGAGTGTCTTAACACTAGGTTCCCAGAGTCCCTTTGCCCATCCTGTTATGTGCGAGATACAGCGTGAAGCGAAAAAAATAATATTGGAGATCAACAATTCAATGTTGGAGATTGAACAAGATCCGAGATTGCTCTGGTAACTTGCATCAGAACCAGAAGATACATAATAAAAGAATTAGGCCACAGGATGCGTCTTATTTAGATGATGACTGCAGTTAGACTTACAAGATACAATTTATTGTGTGTAGATTGTTATAGATTTGCTATAGGTAATTCAAAAAATGTAAATATTCTCTATATATAGGTCTCCTCGTTCGGCTTAAATTTATACCACTAAAGAATTTATAATTTATTTTAAATGAAAATGTAAACAGTGATTTCGACAAAACCTAATCTATTAAACTTAGAATCCTACAAAACTGAATAAAAATAAAATCTAAACTACGATTATACAGCATTACAGCATTTGACTCTAAACTAATGATAGTTGTAAGTTCAATTCCCAGTCGAGGGTACGAGTTATTTGCATTTCCTCGCCCTGGTAACCGGTAAGACAAAGCCCGGCGTTAAGTTCCACCACTCAACACAAAATTATCCTTCCTCATCTCGCTATGCCTATAGCGTTATATATGTAAATTTATAAAAGAATGTTTATTTCTAAGCATACAGTTTATTTATAGCATAATTTCCATAAAATCTGGTATCATTAAGAGGAAAATAAATAAGATTTCTTTGAAATGGTCTGGCGCCACGAATGACTTTCTCATCAGTGCCGCGCGTGTAATTATAGCGATTATGGGCACGGATTTAGCACTTTGCGGTATATTATGTATAATTAGACCGGCTGTATTGGGGCTTACCTTTTATCTTATCTTTTTCTAATCTATAGTCATCTATAATACGCAAATAGACATTGCGACATTTGTACATTATTAAAGTTATTAATAATATTAGCATTTTTTGTGGGGAACGGAGTCTGCCTAACCCGATGTGTGCGGGATACAGCGTGAAGCTGATTTTTATTTATTTTTTGTATATAATGGTCGCAGTGGCGTCTGTCTGGCTGTAACACGGTGGTTATAGGTTCGACCCACACTCGGGCGAATGAATTAATTGAAGCATTGAATTCCGACAGTCAAAATGCCTCCGTCGAGTGTTCCAACATTAGGTTCCTTCGACTTACCCTGCTATATAGAGGATAAAGCTAAAGGAAATTTGTAAATTAGTGTAAACCATACTATTTATATGAAAATTTTGTTTTCCTACTAATAAAGTTTTCCTGTTTTTCTGTAAAAGAGTAAAATGCAATGTTTTTACCAATAATTCAAATATAGTTGATACTTTATCTTATGAATTTGGAAGTTGACCTACAATTGTCTATCAAATTTCACATTTTATCGAAAAAATGTGTAATAATATTAATCTATTAGTCACAAATGTATGACTGTTTTTACATATGTTTTTACATTTATTGTTTAATAAATAAATATTGCGGGTTTTTTTATCAAAAAGATTATGAATATACCTACTATGTACAGGAATATTATTATTTATTACTTGACATTTCGTAGGGCAGGGAAGGGACTAATAATAAAGAAATCCCTATGTTGTATGTAATTTTGGCTCATCCAGACTCCATTATATGGGTGTCTTTGGTGAGTGCCTGACTGACAATATCCACGCGGCTTTGCCTTTTATCGTACCAAGAAAGAGTACGCAGAGGGAACCTAGTGTAAAGACACTCCTACACGGTACCAGCATAGAATACACTACCTGTCGCGTTACAGTCACACGCTTTTACTCCAGCGCCACCACTGGACTCTTTAAACTTTAAAAAACTTTATTTAATTTATTTTGAATTGTAAATACATAAGTATGTATGTGTGTATTTATGTTATATGACTATCAAGCGGCAATACGCTTTGATTACGATATTAGTAATTAAGTCATAAAATAACTTATAAAATAATAATCCTCATAATAACAACATCATTATAATATTATAATTGTTTGAAGTGCATTTTCATTATGTACATACGATGACACTTCACTTTAATTCACTTGAGTTCACTTTAGTTTATTATATTACGATATTAGTCATTTGCTTGAGAATGTCGTAGTAGGGCTTAAATGTGTCAACGAATTATTGTATTCACGCTCTTTCACGTTGTATCCCGCACACAGCTTGACAACATATTTCATTCCCTCAAATAGCAATCGAACCCTTAACTTATTACGTTTACAGTTACACGCTTGCGATTGGCCTCAACAATAGACCAATTCTCTGCCATTATAAACAAAAAAGGAGTAAATATAAAAAAAAAACGTGATTCTAGATACCGCCCTCGATATTTAATTCTGTGCAAATACAGGCGGCCACGTGGTTACAAAAACAAGATGGCTTGCGAAGCTAATTAAATTGGCTTATCTTGACAACAACAAATGAAGGCCACTTTGTCCAACACGAACATGAGTGACTCAGACCAGTCAGTCACAAAGTGCGCGTAAATTTTTGATGGCGTAAATATTTAAAATTGATAACTTTTTTTTATAATATTTTTATGCCTTAAACGTGAGGTCTGATTTTAGCGATCTTTTTTGCTTTTTTTAGCTGCACGAACTAAAAAAAAGCAAAAAAAGACTTGAAAGACTAATGACATTCCTTTTCCTACTAAGATACTCCATTCCCCCATTTCCGCCGCATTCTGCAAGAGTAGCGTGTTGACTAGCGTAACTCAACGTCTCTTCATTAGATAGAAATATAAACTATTTTATTTTTATTAATGTATGTAGAAGCGAAAAATCAAATAATTAACAAAAAAAATAGCATACACATTTCTAAAATATTCTTCATAATAATTTATCGTTGTACGTTAACCTGTCTATATGCTATATTTAGAGCTAACTGTACACCCTGCTTACACCGTCAGTCAGTTCACTGTCATTGACAAGTTATGATATCCGTGGGAAACGCTGTAAATATCCGGCGTTAAACTACGGGTTTTTGTTTTGATTTACTTCCCTCATTATACAATGTGGTCAGAAAGAATTTAGTAATATTTAATTATATATTATATAGTATTTATATTGATATTGTCAATATATTTTATGAAATACATGTTATTTAGGTTACATTTATATTTGGGTTCGAACCACACTCGAGAAAACGAAATATTTATTTAAATTTATATTTGCATTTCTTCACTCTGGCAACAAGGCAAAAGTCCGACATTTATTTCGGAAAATACGGCGGAAAATGGGGAACGTAGTGTCTTAACACTAGGCTCCCTCTGCCTACCCTGCTGCGTGCGGGATAGAGCGTGAGGCTGATTTCACATACATACATATGGTATGTGAACTATTCACACGAGCTATCAAATATTATATTATCGTAGATTATTTTAGCAACCTTTTAGTAAAACATAATGACGTTAAGTGCTACAGTCAACAATTTCCACATCAGCAATATAGGAAAATTCCAGTCTTTGTAGCAGTATCTGAAGTCAATGCACCGCGGTCCACGATCGATTGTTTCGCTCTTGATTGGTGGAAAACCCCGTTTTTTACAAACAATAGATTAAAATTATAACTGTTGAATTTAGTTTCACAGAATTATATAATTGGTTGCTTTTCGTATAATACGATAAATTGGTTTAACGCTATCATGCCGCAGTATAGACGTGTTGAATTGTAATGAAATATTTAATTTTTCATTTTATCGCTTTGGTGTCGCGGCGATGAGTTCCGCCATTCAACACTCAATGCCTCCAGAATTCGGTGTGAAGTGGGGAACGGAGTGTTTTAAAAGCTGATTAAAAAAAGCAACTACTAAAAAAATATAACCAATTTAATTGGGAATTGATAAAAAAAAACAATTTACATCGATGTTGATATCTTATTAAACTAGTACGTATTACAGCAAAAAATAAACGAGTTAAGGTTTATCGGCCTGCATTCTATTACATATTATGGAGGTATTAAATTAAGAAAAAAACCGCAAGTGGCGCCCGTCGCGAATACCTCTATCCTATCCGTGTGCTACCGCGGACGGACGGTGCTCGTTATAGTTATTCAATGCATTCCTATCCTGTCTATTTATAGTGGTTTATTTATATCGTTGGTGTTAACTTAGTTCGCGAGCTATTTCAGTTTGAACGTTTAAAATAGTTTTTAGTGATCTAACTAAGATTGCTTTTTATAGTATTTATTATTATACACGTCGGGAAATTTTAAGGCGTTGCAATGAATGCATCTAGAATTCGGCGGAGTATGGGGAACGGAGTGTCTTAACACTTGGTTCCTTCTGCCTACTATGCTGTGTGCGGGAAACAGCGTGACGCTAAAAAAACAGTTATCCAAATTCAATTTTTTTTTGTGAACTGTAAATGCAATAGTTTATGTTGAAATATTATTTAAAAAAAAATTAAAAGTATATTATATTTTAAAAAAAACTTACTTTAAAAAAATCCTGAACCAAAATTAAAAAAAATAAACTAAAATAAAAAAAGAGAAATAAAATCGTACATACATGTTCTTTCCCGTTTATTATTCAAAATATTTATCTATTTACTCTCAATTACTAATTATATAAAACATTTGTCAACAGAACGGTCTCCTCTCCTCTCTGCCCTACCTCGGCAAGTACCTCTGCGCGCTGGCATCATCCGTGCTTGCTGATTCTCTCCGTCGCACCGGCCGTCTCTCCACTACGACGGCACGAAAACTTTTTACTGGACTCGCTGTTGGATTACCAGGTATTTTTTTTGTGATAATCTAACGACGATTTGTGATAACCGAACTTTTTGTGATAACTAAAATAACAACCCTAAATACGTTCATGTTTGTATTAATTGATATTTTTAAAGAGTTACGTTTATAATCTATATCAGGGGTCCCGCGCCCTAGTGCGCCATAGAAAGTAAAAAGGGGCGCCGTGAGTTAGTTCCTAAATCTAAAATCGGAAATCTCAAAATCTCTTGAGAAACTGTGCGGAGACCACCAAGCTCAACCGTCACATTGAATTGACTAAGAACTGTCGTACTTTATTGTTCTTGTCTTAATTGTTATTTTCTCATTTAAATAAATTAAACTCAATTTCATATTAGTGTAGGTATCTCTATTTCTTTCGACTGTTTTTCCTTCCTTTACCTTGGGTAGGGCGCCGTCTAAAAATACCAAACTTGTAACTGCGCCGCGAGCTGAAAAAGGTTGGGAACCCATGATCTATATAATATCCTAGAGATACATAACCCAGTAGTAAAACAATTTATATCTGTGCCATTTATTTTTATTGAAACATTTATTTGTTCCCAGGTTTAATGATGATAGCCCAGGCTTTCTTCGGGCACGACAGGGTCTGGTCGATCGCGATCTTCACCTTCGCTCTGACCATCAACGGCGCGGTGACCGCCGGATACCTTGGAAATGGACTGGACATTGCCCCTAAATTCAGTGGTAAGCTTATTTTTTTTAATATGTTACAGTATGATTAATGATGATAAGTTTTTTTTAAATATTACAAATATTATAAATAAATGTTAAAATAAGTATTTGAAATTTTAATTAATAATTCCTTTTACATAGTACACATAAAGTAGTGTTTTGTCACAAAAAAAAATTGTCTTCGCGTATAATTAACAGTATGTTCTCAGTTAACAATATTATTAGTTTAACGATCGCCATATTTGCTAATCTTGAAGTGATAACAGCAAATATTTTCCTAGATTCAATAGGAATTATATTTCTTAGGCAATATTATGGCGCAGTTGTAACGTGTTTTCTAGTTAGTTTATACCTGCATACTTAATTAAGTAATACTTTAGCGTTTATACACTCTTTTCTCTGCTTTCTGTACGAATATGCATTACCAAAATCGGGAAATGAAAATACATGATTCCCCGAAGCAGATATCAAATCATTACTTTTACAGTCAGAAACTGCCACACTATGGCACATTTTTTTAGCTTCACGCTGTATTCTGCACATAGCAAGGTAAGCAAAGAGAATCTAGTGTTAAAACACTCCGTTCCCATTAATACATTTCCGCCGAATTCTGGAGGCATTGCAGGTTTGTTAATCCGAGCAGAGAAATAAAAGTAATTTAAATATAATTTTCGATAATTTCAAACGCTGTCATACTACACCACGACGTCTTTCCTTTGTAATATTTTCGTTTACATTTTATTTACATTAAGGACTTTTCTATATAATATATAATTATAATATATTTTTGTAATTTTCCGTTTTTTAGGAACTATCTTCGGTATTGCAAACACTCTTTCTTCACTGTGCGGCTGGCTGTCCACATTAATGGTTGGGGAATTAACTAAGCACCATGTAAGTTATTTTGTCAATATTTCATTGAATTTTTTTTGTTTTTATTTACTTAAGCTAGGCTAAGAAATAGACATAATTATATCTAGTTATTTAATTATTAACAGAGTGAACATAATATTTGGATTGTCTTTTTCTACATAAACATATAAAATTATATTTTTGTATTTCTTTTTGTTTTTCATATTTCAAAAACTTTTTTTAACTTACAGAACACGTACGAACAATGGCAGATAGTATTCTTCATCCTCGCAACTACATACATATGTGGAGCGCTGGTGTTCGTCATTTTCGGCACGGGAGAACTACAGCATTGGAACTCAACGCCGCAGCCACCCACCAAACATGAAGAACAACCGCTCAACGAGGAAAAAGCGTAAATTTTTAAAAAAACTTCGTCAAAATATTAAATAAGAGTGAATTTTCTAGATAAATACATATATAGTTTCATAGAAATTGAGTCAAAATGATAGTCCAGTATTCTGCTACTAATTGGTAATGTAAACTAACGCCTTTTTTATTATTATAATTTTAAATAGTATAAATGGTAAAAACTGAAAATAGGGGTCAATAGATTTTTTAACATTTTTTTCCTCATATATGTTGTATATCATTACAATGTTCAGAATCTCAAAAATCACAAAACTTAATTTATATGATAATTTATAAGATATGATAATATAAAATTTATTCGCGAGTAATTCAGGCATGTTTATTAAATGTATGTGCTTCTAAAATTTATTTTTATAAAAAAAAACATAGTAAAATGAAAAAAAAATAACACTTTTACCAAATAGGTATGAACGAATTTTAATAAATATACAATAATCAGGTTGAAAACCTATGGGAATATTGCAGACTGATCTTAATATATAATTATTTTATATAAAGAAGATTCAAAATTCAATTAAAATAAAATAAGATATTATTAATATTGAAACGATTTATATCTGTAATGATATCAAACTCTGTAAAATAGTAACTTGGTTATATGCCATCTATTGACATGTAATTAAAAAACTTAAGAAAAGTTATGAATAATATATATTTATTTAAAAGAGTCATAAAAATATATATAGAACCAAAAACATTCAACAGATAATAAATTTGTAATCAAGTTGCATTTGAACCATAGACAATGAAGCTAAAGTATTTAATAAGTAAAATAAAATATAAAAAAAGCAAAAAAAGGCTGTAATAACATAACGATTGTGATTATATTTATAATTATATAATGTATAAATATAAATATACCGGCTTGCGCAACGGACTTGATATACTTTAAGTTGTGAGAAGTTTAAGTTGGAAACCCGACTCATTGCTATGTCTAATAGTGATAAGTTTAAAAGGAATCTTGTAGATTTCATTCTAAAATATCGAATTTTCTAGAGTTTTCTACTGTGAATGTTAGTTTTTTTTCTTATCAAATGACGTATGTTTTGGCTATTTAAATCCTTCCTACATCGGCGATTAAGTTGTACAAGAAAATATGCAAAATCTTATTACAAGTCGAATATATTAGTTTTTGTTTTAATATAATGTAATAAGTTTTTATAATCTTTTTTCTTGAATCACATTTTCCTCAAAACCGCATGAAAATCATACTTTGAATATTTTTAATGTTGTTTTCATTACAGCTTCTCATAATTATATCTTTCAAAAAAATATTTCATAAAAAATATTTAAGCGGAATTTAAAATCTTCTATTTTATTCAAAATGTATTAAAATATTATTATCTATAAATAGTATAAAAATAAATACATGCATTTTCTTTTAAAGCGGATATTTGCGTAATAAAAACAGTTATTAATCTTTCTCATTAATTTCATAAAGTAATTATTAAATATTAGCAAGAAATATTTAAAATTTGGGACCAAAAAAGATATCTACAAGATTTCTTATCGTATTTCATTAAGTATTTAAGTATGTATTTTATTAAATAATTGAATAATTTATTTTTTTCTATAGTTGACGGTATGGCAAAGTAAAGTAAACACTTCTTGAACACCAGTGAAATACTTTTAATGGAGGCTAACTACTAAGAAAAAAAAATGCTTTTTATTTTTTTAAGAATTATTATTTTTGGTCAATACGTCTTTGGTTAATACTTGATAAATACTAATTTTCCCAACGTTTTTATGATTTCTGTGTTTTGTTACAATTGTAGCTTTTCTTTTTATTAACAAAAACTTCGTCTCTAAATTAAGTTTTTAAATCAATTTTGTAGTTAAAATACAGCCTAACAGTTTTCTTAAATGTTTTAACCCGTTAGCCGTCTATTCTACCATAGACAACTCTCGTTACTTTCGTAAGACATAGATAATAAGATTAAGCCATGTTCGCACTTAGCTTTATGCCACTGATAATGCATTAACCTCTATTTTTACTATACTTTAAAATATATTCGAATACAGAAGAAAAATAAAAAACTACCTATCCTGCCTATTTATATTAAAAATATTAAGAATTTAAAATATTTTTATAAAAGCTATTTTATACAATTTGTCCTTATTTATCATTTTTAAAGTATTTATTAGAATAGAGGTTATT
>JAEBDU010010231.1:0-19078 GCA_016802625.1 Heliconius numata | reverse complement strand
GCAATGTGCAGGCGTATATTTAAATTCAAATAAATCCATAGAAACTACATGGTGATTCTGGCGTATTATACATTGATCTAGCAAAGAGAAGCGTCGTTGAAATAACAAGACATATCCAATTTCAAGAATGGACATCTATGGAAGTCAGCTGTGTTTAAGCGTACAGCTGATAAGCGCAACGGAGAATGGAACTTTCTACCACCTGGGACTCTATCATCAAAACTTAAAAGTCTTAAGCCTACCACAACAGAAACAAGATACAGTCATGTCAGTAAGAATCCAGGAGGCAATTAAGAAATTGTTGCGGTAGTTTGCTATCTTATTTATGTCAACTGACAGACGAATGCCAACTCAGTTACACTTGTCCAAATGTTTTTTTTTTTAAATATTTAAAAAGTTAAAACTGTGTTAAATATTTAATGTATATAAGTAGGTACATGTGATACGAATAATTTTTGAATATTTTAGTTTGAGGTCAAGGAAAATAGAAAATTTAAATCAAATTCAAGTTCAAATCTCATTTAAACTTGGCACAAAGCTCTTAAGAAGTTCCGAGGACGTTTCTCACAGTCACAGATAGCAGAAACACCTTTTTATAATTTGTCGTCTTAAAACAAACTTTAAATAATTGAAATTCTACATAAGTTCAGAGTGAAATTGAAATTGGCTGCGGTTCTGCGATAACAAACTTTTGAAATGTTTGTGTTCAATGAATATTATATTAGTGATTCTCAAGGATACTTTTCAAACTGCTGTAAAATATCTGTAGCTTATAATATTATTAATATGTCTAATCTAGATTTAAAATTAGGTAAAATTTCTGTTCATTTCTATGTTTTTACACTATTATCAGAGGTGGTGTAGTCTGTATATAGGTTTATAAATTAGATATCAAAACAATATATTAGGAATATTTAGTTCACATTATTTAATGATAAAGTGTAGAAGTAATGCAAATAGTAGCTCAAAGAAAATCATATTTCAGTGAATTAATTAGTAATTTCGTGATAACGCAACTCCTACGCAAGATAATTAAAAATACACTTCCTATTTCACCAGTACAGTTTCTAATTTGTATTTGTACAAGTAAACAATGAAGTATTAGGAAAAAAAATAAAAAGTTTAGTATTACGTTCACGATTTCGCTTCGTCATAAAGACGTATAACAACCAAAGCTAATGGAATTATCTCTATCAGTTTTGGTACAGTTATCGATAGCAGAGCAAATTATAACAAATAGTACTGGTTGTTTTTATTACTTTCTTTGAAATTCAGTGTATATTTCAAACTAACATGTAGCATGATCGGCAGAGAGAATTTGCTAGCAAAACACTCCGTTTTCTAATTAGAGTAGAGGAAAACAACGCCGCGGATTATCAGGGTAATTTAATTAATTAATTCCCTTAAATAAGGAATAACCATCACAATTACGAATATAATTTATATATCTAAATATAAGAATCTGAATATTTATTTACATAATAAAATCGTAAAATTTTATTATATAAATGAGGTAACGGAACGATATGGTATATATTTTTTATGTAAGGCATTTCAAGGCTGCACAATTATAACCAAATAGCGTATTACTATAATTAGATAATAGTAATTTGAGCTGTCTAGACTTCTCTACTCATTATTTAGTACGCCGAATGTTGTGTATGAAGTATAACAATAAATTAGATATTTAGATTGTTCTTTTTGTATTAATTAGTTACCACTGTTAATGTTAGGAAAATGGTATAAGCGTATAAAAATTCTAGTAGCGGGACTCGAACTTGCGTCTCTTGGACGCATGAAGACGAATCAAGACATTCAAGACGAATTTAGTTTTAACTTTGAATAATAATAAAAAGGACTGCTTAATTAGTATCATAGCTACCTACAGTACCACCACAAGTTATTAACAATTTAATAAGTTATATTATTGTACTTTTTTTTAGATTAACGCTGTATTCTGCAAACAGCAGGGTAGGCAGAGAGAATCTAGAGTTCCACTCCGTAGCTCATTAACACTTTCGTTCGCCACTTTCCATCGAATTCTTGAGGCATTGCATATTGGGCTGCGTTGCCTCTTTACCAGAGGGAGGAAAATTTAAATGCCAAATATTTCATTTCCCCAGAGGGAATCGACGGCAAATAAATTATAAAATATACAAATCTCTATATTTAATTATAGTACTTCTACTACTACTACTTCTACTACTACTACTACTTACTACGTTTTTAGAAACAAACAATCACTTCAACATATAATTTAACTTAATTGGTAAAAGTAGGTATACTTTATTACATTCTGTTATTTCACTTGAGTAGGTACAATTTTCTTTGAAACAACGTGACCTTATACGTAATACTAAAAGTGTTATATGTGTGTCTTAGGGCGTTTAATACAAAATATATAATTGTATAGGTGTTGTATCATAGCCTTTAAGATCTAAATAGAGCGGTAATTGAAGGTTAAGTAATAATTTTTCTGTTATAAACTTTTATAATATTTTAAAACTGTATAACAATGAATATATATATTTTTTATTTAGCTTCTAGCTGTATTCTACATGTAGGCAGAGGGAGTCTAGTGTTAAGACACTCCGCTTCCTATATTCCGCCGAATTCTCGAGGCATAGCGTGTTGAATAGCGGAATTCAACGCTGCGCTTTGCCTCGACACCAGAGTGAAGAAATGAAAATATTTCGATATGTATAAAATCCTTCCGTTATTGATGATTGTCAAGCAATATTTGACTAGGTTAGAGAATGTAGGAGGATTCCTTCTAAGGGAACGGAAAAAAATTAATTTCCACGCAAATAAAATTTAAAGCGACGATGGTTTTCTTTTAATATAGATTATCCCTTTTATATAATAAAAGATTTTCTAATAAGTCGAAGTAATAATAGGAGCAATAATTATTAAAAATTAATAATTATTATATTATTTAAACTATCGATATCAGTCCACCTTACAGAAATTATTGTTCGAGATATTCGCAAGTTGTCGCTATCATTTGATCTGTGTGATAGTGATCGGAAGGCTTGTAAGGTCACATTTATGTTGTAACCGTAATAAATATAATTGCTTTTTATTTGGCTGTTTTTTATTCAGATGGCCGAAACAAGAATTATATTATTTAATAATAGTCATTAATAAAAACGTCGTTGAGTTTCGTCACTCACATACAATGTCATAAAAATTAGGCGAAAAGTGGGGAACGGTGTGTCTTATTACTAGGTTCCCCTGCCTACTCTGGTATGCGGAGAAAAGCCATGAGCCTAATATAAAGCAGATTTGGTGAATCCAACAGATTTCACTATAAAAGCAGCATATTCAGTATCTTTCTAAGTAGATATAAAAGATATGGTATCTTAAACATAATTATGCAAATTTAAAAAAAAATGGATGCGGTCACCATCACTTATTTGGCTATTACCTTGGTCCATGACGTCAATAAATATTTATGGAACCATTTGTGTTATTGTACTGTTTAGCAGGTTCAGGGCCATTTCTTTGAAGGTGTCTTTTTTGTTAACGTAAAAAACATAATGTGTGCTTATACCTACCTACTCGTATTAAAACTATTTATATTACATATATATACTTGTATCTAAATCATATATTTATTTTCTTCAAAAGCCAATTCTGAGAATCTACGAATTACTTTGAAAAATATTTCGATATAAATATTATTCGATTCGACAGAATATTTCGTAATATCAATTTTCATGAATTTGAACAAAAGTTCCAGTTATCGACATTATAATAAAATATTTACGTCGATATAAGGTCCTAGTGGCTTATAACATGACTGTGAAAATATTCGTGATAGTTTTGAATTCAAATATCACTTAGGGAATTATTACTTTTAAGGTGTATATTTTAATAAAACTTAAATGATACTTATGTTTTTAATTATGTTTTTAAAAGAAGATTTATAGCAAAAATAATTTTAAGTTACCTACTCAAAATCCGTAATAAGAGGTGATATTTCCGTAATAAGAGGTGATATTTCCCTCTTATTGTAAATAGAAACGCTGTCTCCCGTAATAATTTACACTAATGGAAGCACTTGACAAGTTCAGGGCCGAACATGCGTTGAGGGTTGCTCGCCTTTGATATAAGGTGCCTTTGGCAAGGAAGTAAATGGGGGCTTAACATTTGAATACAAAAAGTAATAAATTTTGGGAATTTTTGAATGGATTTGAGGGTGTGTTTGATTTAGGAGGGTGTGCTGCGTAAGGATTCATTTCGTTAATGCTGTCTGTAATTTGTCGGATTAATTTTATTACAGAAAGAATATTTAAATGAAATTTAAATTTTAACCTTCAATCGGTACATATCACGAAAAAAAGTAGCTTGATATAAAACTCATACTTGCCTATTAAATAATAAAAGATGCCAAATTCTTGATAAACACAACCATTCTTTATTATTTGTTCTCAAAATATAATATTTTCTAACTATTTGAAACAACCATAGAAAACATAACTTGTATCTAAAATGACGTAAAAAACGTTTCAAGTAATATATAATAATCATTCCCGCTAATGGATTGCCTTGATAAGTTCAGGGTTAAGCGATTGAACTTGAGTGTTCTAGAACAATCTTACGACCTTGGTACTTAGGACTTTTAATATTAGATATGGTTAGGTATTCTTGTAGTAATAACACGATGATCATATTTAATAACAACATGATTTAACGTTTTTTCGCTCTTAACGTATCTAATGGAAAATTACATATTTGCCTGACACGTGAGGAAAAAGTGGAAAATTACGTCCACCGTCAGAGTAGGGTAGTTGGTTGAGATACCCAACCTCCTCTAACGTAACTTAACGCCGTCACTGGTCTTGCAAACGAAATTAATTTGTCTTGAGTGGGGATCGAATCCGCAACCACCGCCTCTATAGTCAGAAACTGTGCCTTAATTTGATATGTATAAATAGAAACAATCATAAATATGTTAAATGAAAGTTTTCTATTCTATGAAGTTATCTTATACTTAAGTTACTTCAAAGAAAATAAATCTACAATTAGAATCAATGTCCATACAATCAACACTAAACATTCAGCTCTTATTAGTAGAATTGAATTGTTCCAATACAAATAGTCGGTTACGCAGTAGGAGTAGGTCACAACGCAACACAATCACCCCCCGGGGAAATTATCCCAACATTATCTAAGTTTGGTTAGCGCTAACTACTGTAATGTATGATGTAATACGTGACGAGGTAGATAATTAAATAATATAGAATAAACATTAGTTTAGCTTAAATTTTCGTTAGATTAGTAGTTTTTTTAGGTTCACACTGTATCTCATATATTAGGGTTGGCAGGGGGAAACTAGTGTCAAGACTCTCCGATCCTCATCTGTGGCGGAGCTTAACACCTTGCCTTGTCTTATACATATATGGCTTCGTTATTTTTTTAAGATTTTTTTTTATTTATCCAAATGAGATTGGAACCTACAATAATTGACAATGAAGTATATCCACTGCGCCGACAGCGTTGTTGTTCAAGATATAACAAAATAAAATTAAGGAACTTTTGTCATATTCGCCATTTAATTTAAATTTAAAGTAATATAATGTACGTTTAAATGAAAATACATTAAATATAACATACAGGCAACGTGACTAAGACACGTGTATGTAAAATAGGTTTTATATAGGAACGTTGCAAGCATAGCTAAGGTAGCTTTTATTGAAATGAGCAGCATTTAAATTCTCTTTGAACTGTAAAAACTGTGAGGGATGGAAATAAAATTTTCCTACAACAAGTAAAAACACGATAGCTGAGTGAAGATTGAACAATATCTTTTACGAAACAATAAAGTTAATGGAAGCTGCAACGTTCCGAGTCAAACGTTTTTGTATGCAATAAATTCTATAATTATTTATATTTATATAATATTGAAGTATCGTTGCATTAAAATAACTTTAAATATTTACTTTGTTTTTAGCTTCGCTAAAACCGCTACCACATCTGGTGTCATATTTAAATAATATAGGATATTATAACCCTAACCCTAACACTGATTTATAATTGAAAAAATTGTAGTTTTAAGAACATATACATGTATAATATCTTGCTCTTGAGAAGATAATTATGCACACTAAGTCTTGTGTACACTTAAACTACGTATAATCCTTAAACAATTCCTTAATCCTTTAAGAGGGGGCTTAACTGTGAATTCGGGCTCATTTCACATCTACAAATATTGGATCAAAGATAACCTTAGCTAACGTTAATGTAACAAGGTTAAATTAGAAATTATGTGGATATTATGTGTATATTCAGATTAGTATGTATATTATATCTTACTAATAAGATATAATATACCTACTAATATACTCCTTACAGTACAGTACAGTCCAGTAAAATAAAAATTAAATTCTTTGAATAAAATCTTTTATAACATTTTTCTTTCGATAATGATAATATTTAAAGAACTTGATTTCGAAGGAATCAGAACTCGTAAAGGCTTTAAATTCGTCAAGAACCTCGATATTTACTATAACAGAGACGACGCCGTGTATGTAAGAAGAAAATCAAACAATTTTTAGTCTAAAATCTTAATACAGTTCCTAAGAAATATCTAAAAATATTATTTTTAAAATATCACCAAATTTATTTACTTAAACATTGTTTAATTTTAAATTATCATACTTAAATTACCTTTCTAATAAGTCCAAGAAACCTAAACAACAAATACCGGCTTCATTATGGATTTACATAAGTTTCATTCATTTTTAGTTCAATGAATATGTTTTTTTTTAGCTTCACGCTACATCCCGCCCACAGCAGGATAGACAGTGGGAACCTAGTGTTAAGATAATCCGTTCCCCATTTTCCACCAAATTCTGGACGCATTGTGTATTGAGTGGCGGACGCTCAATCATCAGAAGCGAATCATCAGAGCTAAGAAAATGAAAATAATAAATATTTCGTTTCTTCAACTGGTAATCTAACTCACAACCACCTACCTTCGTGCCTATGCGCTACGACCGTCCTCACGAATATGTAAGTACTGTTTATATTTCATTCTATGAGACTAGCAATTTATTTTCTCCATGAATAACATTATGACAGGAATGCAAGTAGGTACACAACGCCTGAAGCGTTCGAAATCAAATTTCAATTCCATAGTAAATGTTTCACACACATACTGTATGGACGTTTCAATTAAGGGGCAAGAGATAAAGGGCGAATTAGCCGTGTAAGTGCTCCTACGAGCGACATTACAGACTGACACTATGATAATTCCTGTGATTTGTATCTACTCGTAGATAATAGTATGCTTGAACGGTGATTAAATATAGTAGGTTTTTTAAAAGTAATTGTAGAAGCGGTTATTTACATAGCTTAACTAGTTTTTATATAATTAAGTATTAAATTACATAATTAAATTCATATTCGTATGTATGAGTATATGATCTAATAGAAAAATGTTTTAATAAAGTTTTTTTGTAATATTTGACATAGCTTCACGCTATATCCCGTAGATAGTAGGGTAGACAAAGGGAACCTGCGAGAATAGTGTTAAGGCTCTAAGTGTTTCTGTTTACGCAGTTGGTTTGAAGTGTGCTGTTCACACTTGATAGTCAAGTTCTTATATCTTTTTTGTTTGTTTAAATTATTTTTTATCATTCTTTTTAATGTGCCTAATGTTTTTACATCAGTTGCATCCATTATTTAATAAAACATAAACCAATATTATCTAGACCGACTTTGATAGACTACAAAATTCAGATTTTTTTTCTATACTAATATTTTAAAAGGTTTATGTGAATGTCTACGAGTGAAAAGTATTATGAGAGCACTAATAAAATAAAAACACTCTTGCAATGTGTATAAAATTATAAGACAGTGTAAAATATAATAATATAATAATATAATAATATTTATTTATTTCAAAAAATTTGTAGTTCATAACAAAAACAGTTTACGACGGTAATAACTACAGTAGTATGACACTGTGTCGCAGTTATTAACGCCCGCCTCACAAGCGTCGTTTCAAAAGATAGATCAAATTTAATTGCATAATTATACATATAAGAAAAATAAAAATTAAAAATTAAAAACCATGACCATAAAAAAAATAAAATAAAATAATAATAATAAAGAATTAGAATAGGTAAGTAAATTTAGAATGTGTGTAATGTTTATATGTGCTTATATGTGTGTGTATATATATATGCATGTGTGTGTGCGTGTGTGTATATGTATGTATGTATGTCTGTATGCATGTATGTATGTATGTTTGTATGTATGTTTGCGACCTTGCTTGGATAAGTATGCTTAAGGTTAAGGATATATACAATTAACTTCATTTAGGTGGCTAGGAGGTCTTCTGTTTGGTCGTAGTTTAAATTTAATAACCAGTTAGAGAGTTTCATTTTACATTGGTGAGAGTTTAAGGGATATATGGTTATTTTATCATTGATAGCATTGTATAATGTGGGGCTGAGATAATAATTATGTCGATTTGAAGAGGCTTTATGACGCAATTCTATTTGACAAATTTTATTAGTTCTAGGTTTATTGAGCATATACTGAGCATCAAAGGAGGTAGCTCGATGCTTTCGTAAAACAGAGCAAAGAACAAACAATTGTCGAACTGTTAACACCTTACATGATTTATATAAATCTTCTGTTGGGAAACGAACAGGTTTGGATAGTATAACTTTAAGTATACATCTTTGGACTCTTTCAAGAGAAAGCAGAGTTGTTTTGATAGCTCCGCCCCATGCTGGTATGCAATATGTTAGTAATGATTGCACAAGGGCGTAATAAATCATTTTTAGTACTTCTAAGCTAGCGCTAGATCTAAGTTGCTTAAAGATGAATGTTAACTTTCGTATACGAGAAGATAAAGCTTGTATATGGTTCTTCCAAGAAAGGCTTTCATCGATAAGGACACCAAGATACTTAATACAACAAGATCGGGTTATTTTAGAGCAATTACAGGCTTGATATAATTCGTAGGAACATGTATGAGCAGTAATGGAGAACGATTCAGATGGTAAGGAAAGCTTATAACCAAATGTTATAAATTGAGTTTTATCTAAATTTAATGTTAGCATATTACGTGATAACCAGCTACTAACAATGGAAAAAGCCTTTTCACCATACTTAAGTGTGTCAGCCCAAGTACTACCGTAAATAAGCATAGCGGTGTCGTCTGCGTATGAGATGATTTTGCAGTTGGGTATTACTAAATTACAGAGCTCATTAATATATATTAAAAAGAGAGTGGGTCCCAGTACACTACCCTGGGGTACTCCATATGAAAGTTTTGCATCGTCGCTGATATTTCCATTTATAACAACGAATTGCGTTCTGTCCGTCAGATAGCTCTTAAAGAGGTCTAAGGCAATACCTCTGATACCGATACTTTCCAATTTTTTGAAGAGCAGAGGCAGAGACACCGTATCGAAAGCTTTTGAAAGATCTAAGAATATACCAAGAGCCCTCTTTTTGCTGTCAAGATTTTGTACTACGTTATCCACCAAGCTCATGACTGCATCCTCTGTAGATTTACCAGCTCTAAAGCCATATTGGTTAGCCGCAAGCAAATCATATTTATTTAAATAAGAGACTAGTCTTTTATTGATAAGTTTTTCGAGAATTTTGGAAAGTGTGCTCAACACAGATATGGGTCTGTAATTATTAAGACTATCTTTACTCCCTTTTTTGTAGATTGGGTGAACTACGGCTTTTTTAAAGACTCTAGGGAATTTACCCTGAGAAAGGCACAGATTACAAACCCAAGATATTGAAGGAGTAAGAATGTCTGCAGTAGCTTTAAGGATAGAAGATGGTATTTTATCCCACCCCACTGCGCAATGGCTTTTGAGACCGTATATAATTGATTTTATTTCAGAATCATTAGTACAATTAATAAACATCGAATTCGGCGCTCTCTGGGACATCATGAAAGGCGGATGTTGCTCTGAAATATCCCTAATACGAACACCGGAAGCCAGTTTTTTGCCTATACTTGCAAAATAATCATTTACGTTATTCACTGCGTCAATTGGATTGTTAGCAATATTTAACAGGCTATTTGAAGCCTTAGTGTTATCATTAGTTAGGTTCGTTATTTTTTTAATAACATTCCAAGTTCTTTTCGTATTTTTGTTAGCCTTGTAAAATTCATTCCTCTCGTAATTAGTTTTAATTTTCTTTAATAGATTATTACAGAAGTTTTTGTAGCGTGTATAAGTTATTTTGGCAATGGCGTTATTAGGCTCTTTCTTTGTTTTTCTGTAAAGTTTATCTCGGTTTCGAATACAACGGAGTAAACCGGGGGTTATCCATGGTTTTAGAATTCGCTTCCTACATGAAGACAGCCTAGTGCATGTATAATTTTGAATGATGGAGGACAAAGTGGACACCAGTCTCTCAGCCGCTTCTTCTGGATCATTGCTGTTTAAAATATCAGTAAATTCGAGCTTTTTGATGGTACTAATAACAGCAGGTTCATCTACATATGTGACGGAATTTGCTGTCATATCTGTACATAAAGTTTTGTCCGTATTTTCACAGCAAATGCAAACAGGACAATGGTCAGTGAATGGAACATCCAATACATATGTAGCTGAACTTTTATGACTTCTGAAGATTATATGATCTAGACAGTTATCATTTCTAGTGGGAAAAGAGTGAGCTGGTACCAGACCATGTATTGCACAAAGGTTCAAGTACTCGTCCGTACGTGAGTCAGATGTTGGGCTACTTATATTAATATTGATATCACCTATAATAACCAATATTTTAAATTTGGTTAATGAAGTCAAAATGTTGTCCAAGCTATGTAAAAAAGTATTAATACACTTATACGAAGGAGGACGATATAGAGCAACAATAACAAATGTCGAAGAAAGAACAATTTGAAGGCAATTTGCCTCCCTAATATTAGGTTCAGTAACTTCGCAATACACATTATTTCTAATATATACAACAACACCGTCATTTTGATTAGTATGACCTGTCATAAAGAAATTGAAGCCTGGCAGTGCTGGTAACACGGAAACCTTACTCAACCAACACTCAGAAAGCACCAAGATATCAACTTGGAAACTTATTCTTTTTAGCAAAAGCAAGAGTGAGTCAAAGTTACAGCTTATGCTACGTATGTTAACGTGAAAGATCTTTATTCCATTTGTATATTGTAAAAATTGGTCACATTGCTCAGGGGAACAAAGCTGAGAGTGAGATGTTAAAATTTCCTCAAAATCATCAATAATATTTTCGACCACCATTGTTTAATTTGGCATAAACACAGGTACAATATAACACATCTTAGAGTTTCTGGTCATACTCCTGTTGCTCCTCATTATGTTAGTAGGAGTAATTAACAATAGTCTAATATTTACTGGTAAATTATCGCAACACAAACTAGCTAAGACCCTGAAGCTTTCGAGATTGTAAATTAACGATATATGTGTATGTCGTGTATTTGTAATAATATAGTTATGTAAATTGTTGTTGAACAGCACGATAAATTATAGTGTGTGAGGAAAATTAATATGAAATTAGATAGCGCGGGACCAACTTGTTGTTAAGTTAAAGAAAATGTTATCACTTATATTAATATAGCAAAGTAAGAAATCCTAATTTTGGTATAGGCTATAAAGATATAGATATATTAGATAGATAGATTAAAAAAATCTCAATTAGCTGAGTTTAAATATAAACACACCCCGAATGGCGATCGAACCAACACTATCTTAGTTTAGTCCTACGGTGCCACAACGACGAGCGGGGTGGAGTTCCACCAGTCAATACGTAACATTTAAGAAAAATGAGTGGAAAATAGGAAACCGAGTGTTGACATACTAAGGTTCCTCTCTGAATCGAATAAAAAATTGATTGAAAAAATCATAGATAGATAGATATGTCACACGGGCGTTTTATTTCAATTGTGAAAAGTACACTGAAAGCGACGTGTGCCAGCTTATTTCCTAGCCTGTCGGTCTGTCCGTCGAATGTGAAATATTAATAGCTTTCTCTCTGGATATTTTTGTCCGTCCGTCTGTCACCGGCGTTGATTCAAAATAAAAGCATCGGATGCAATTTTAGTGTACAAATGTCCAATAAGTCTGCGTAATTTATAATGAGAGCCTATTTACAAATGGTGAAATGAGAATGAGATTGATTAAAAACATGCTACAAGAATTATGTAATAACGCTTTGAATTCTTATTGTTGTCAAATTAGTCTCTAGTGAAATATCTGTATCTATCTAAAAAAACAATTAATTAAAAATTGGCAAGCAGATGATTATTGTAGCAAAAATAACAAGATCATAGGTATCATCAGTTTTTAAGAAAAGTATTTGATATTTGTAATTAAATATATTTTTTATTTTCAGGAATGGTGGTAAATGGATTCGTGAATGTGGTGATCACCACCATAGAGAGGAGGTTCGGTCTGCGATCCATGCAGACGGGAGTCATTGCTGGGGGGTACGTGAAATGTTTATTTATTTGAACATATATATAGCTTCATGCTGTTTCCACACGTAGCAGAATAGGCACACGGAACCTGGGAACCTAGTGTTAAAACATACAGTTCCAATTAAAAAAAAAACAATCTTTACCCTAAATGGGGACCGAATCCACAACCATAGCGAGTGAAGTCAGACGCTGTACCACTCATCTCCACCACTCAACTCACTCACACACCATGACTACCTCTAATTTGTTCAATTTCATAGTGATTTATACATATAAATATATGCATTCTATATGTTATTCTACAGATACGACATGGCATCATTTGCTTGTCTCGCGCCGGTAACCTACCTGGGTGGTAGGAACAGCGCATCAAAACCAAGATGGCTAGGCTGGGGCGTCCTGTTGATGGGTGCGGGTTCACTTCTCTTCGCGTTACCTCACTTTCTGGTACCACCGTATAAGATTGCTGGTGAAGAAATGGATGATCTTTGCACTGTAAATCAGACGGTGGTATGTTTTTTTCTGTTTTTCGTCATTTTAAGTTCATTAACGTATGTTGAATTTGTTTTACTGTAAACGCTGTGGATGTCGTTTGGACCTTCATTCGGATAATAAAATATTTCTATTTCCCACTTTGAATAGACTAAGCATGGCGTTTCGCCATCATACAACGTGAGGTCGTGAGGTCTCGAAATCATAGTGTCTTGGCACTACAAATTATTCTCTCTGCCTAGTGCTCACCCTGCTATAGTCGCGAATAGAATTAGAATTATCGTATGTTTCTGTAATTTATTCTAAGAAATTTAGATTACAGTCATAATTTTTAGTAAAATTATATATTTTAAAAATGATCTCTTGCTAACGACTGCACAATTAACGGTTAATTTACAAAGATTAGTTTGTAGCATAAATTTTGTAAAGTTAATTATAATGTTTATTAAACTACCATATTTCCAAAAGTATCCTCATGAAATATGAAGATCGTAAGTAGTAGGTATATTGGTTTTGACAAACATCATAAACAATCCAATCAGCATTACGATGCTAAGAATAAAGATGTACATTTTGTTCAACTATTGAAGTGTCAATATTTTAAGCTTATTTTTACGTACACCTTCCGCATCATGTGTAAAAGATAAAAAAACACATGAACTCTCCATTCTCCGCTTAATTTTTTAGAACCTCGGACTATCCTCTACTTTCTAGATAGGCAGAGAGAATCTAGTGCTTATCTCCACATTGTTTGTCGCTGTTCCACTGAGCCACTATAGCCTCAATTAAAAAATTGGTTTGAAAATAAGCTTTTCTGCAAATGGTTCAAACCCATACTCTACCCATTCTAGAAACAGCAACAGCAACATTCCTTAAACACCAGAATTTATATAAGGGGAAATTATTTTTTATGTGTGTGAGTGGCGGAATTCAACGTCGCGCTTTGCCTCGACAAAACAGCGAATAAATGAAAATATTAAATATTTAATTTCCTCAGGTGGCAATCGAACCCATAACCTGTCTCCTGTGCCACGACTGGCCTACACACACACATATTTTACAAATCCACACAAACACTAATTTATCGTGTCATTCAAGTGGATCTACCAGCCTCCATCAGCCCATTGATCTATTCACGAGATCCCATTCAGGTTGATCGTTTCTTTTGTGAGCGCATTATACCGTTTCAATGCGCTTGCGTCGACGTTGTTCCGCTTTATTGTGACTGGAGGAAGAGAGGGCCGAGGACGGCCGTCTGGGAATTCTTGCTTTGTTTTACACTTTATTTGTTATTTTTTTATCTATAGTTGTATTTGCATATTATTTTATATTATTTTTGTTATTTGCAGCTTCGCTCTGTATCTCGCATATATACTCGTAGTAGAAGTATATAGTTAGAGAGAACCTAGTGTTAAGACACTCCGTTCCTCACGAAACATGACGCAATAAACTAGTTCTAAAAATAATAATGTTTTAGTACTTCTATATGCGGATTTCCTTCGTGAAGCTAAAAAATATATAAATAAATAAAAGGAATCAGTACTAGATAGTAGACATTACGGGCCACTGGGGCATGTAATATATGAATGTATTTATTATCATCTGTTCAGATAAGGAAAAAACATATCCTAGTAAAGTTAGCAAAATGAGTTTCAGGGGAGGGTGGCTTTTACTTTATCTAATTAGATGGTACATACATCATTTATTCTTTTGCTACCATACTGATAAAATTGGAAAATTCAAACTTTTACTATTACTTACTTGAAAGTGCAACGGTTGTGAGTTCTACCCCCTTTAGAGGCAATATTTGTATTTGAAATATTTTTGTATTTGTTGACCGATTACCCACAATTCGTTTCAGATTTGATTTTAATTGCGGAGTAGCAAGACCTAAATACATACGACTACAAATTATATTCTTAAACGGATGTTCAATGGGAAGCGGAATTACTTATGGAACTTATTATGAGATACTTCGGGCCTATCCCAAAATGTTTAATTATCGCATTAAAAAATAATCTAATCTAAAAATATAATAAAATAGTAAAATTGCAAGAAGTATAAAAATTATTATAATTATTGATAAAAGTTAACCAAATGACGCACTTTTACTATTAAAATAAATATTAACAAATATATATTTCCTTAGTCCAGCTGGAAAGAGGAGCCTAGTGAGGGTGGAGCGTGGGCCGTCGCAGTCTTCGTGGTGGCCCAGCTCCTGCACGGTGCGGGGGCTACGCCTCTATTCACTTTGGGAGTCACGTATATAGATGAGAACGTTTCTAAGAAAATGTCTTCAGTTTATTTAGGTAAGTACAAACACCAAGAATATTTTCTTAAAATTAAATCCCAAATTTGAATCAATAAAAAAGATCTATATAAGAAATAATCACATTTTGTATATAAAAAGACATCACGAGAAAAAAAAGGTGAAAATAATAATAAAAATAATTTTTATACATTAACAAAACAACAAACAACAAAATTTATATACATATATGTTGTACCCCCTTATAGCAAGTTAGGTACAGGGAACCTAGTGTTAAGACACTCCGTTCGTTGTTTAGCGGAACATAACACACTTTGTCAACTTACCACAGCGAGTATAACAACATAAAACAAATAAATCTCCTTAGCGGCGATCGAACCCACAACCCTTGAATTCACAGTTATACCTTGTTAGTTGCACGACGACAGTATAATAATAGTTAAGTATAGGTCTTCACAACAATAAGTTTCAAGGCAAACTTTATTAGAGCTTTAAGCGCTTAGTTCCATTAGCTTTTAAGAACAATATCATAACGAATGTAAACGGCCGCGTTAGTTGCTAACATAGGAAAGCACTCATGTGTGGGACTGTAGAGAATAGGTACAGTGGGTAAAAAAAGTATTTGCACACCTTCATTTTTTGAAGTTACATCTACAAAAAAACAGAATGATTTTAGTTAATTATTGCATTTAATAGCTTATTCTATAAATTTTTAGAATTGGTTAATAAAATTTCTTAGAAAATAGAAATGAAAAAATGAGACGGTATAAACACATATTTTAAAGTCAAATAAGTATTTGCACACCAACCAGCTTGTACGTATTTTGTAAAAAAAAATCAATAATAAATGAAAGAAAAGACACTTAATATTTTGTGTGCGTTCCATTAGCATCAATGATGGCTTGCAATCTCCCTGGCATCGATTCCAATAATTTGGACGTTGTTTAAATCGAGATTTTAGCCCACTTCTCCACCAAAGCACGCTTCACATAATTTTTATTTAAAAAAATCATTTTCCTCACATTTTAATCCAGCAGATGCCATAAATTTTCAATTAGGTTGATGTCTGACGGTTGTGGCGGAGTTTTCAGCATTCTACGGGCACGGGCATTTTTTGTACAACACCCATTCCTTAGGTTTTCATAGCTGCATGCTTAGGATCATTGTCCTACTGAAAGTAGTATGTCTCACATACCCCTAATTTTGATGCGCTGCAAGATAAAATATCGCGCAACATTTTACCGTAATCTACTGCTTTCATTATGCCTTCGATAAAAGCCAAGTTTCCGACACCATTTGTCTGTTATGCAGCCTCAAACCATCACTTGACCACCGCCATGTTTGACTGTACTATGCACATGTTTCGCCTGCAATTCAGTATTTGGCTTGGGCCATACAAATCTTTGTCTGTCCGATCCAAAAAGATAAAATTTGCTTTCATCAGAAAAAAATAAAATTATTCCAAAATTACTACTACTAAACGCATTACTAAACGCATATTTACGTATTCTTTGGCGAAAGTTAGTCTTTTTGCTATATTGGCCCCACTTATGAAAGAATTTTTCCTCGCTGCTCTGCTGTGAAGACCACCATTACCCAGTACGTTTCTTACAGTTTGGGCACAGACAACCTTACCTGAACTTGACGCGATATCATTTGCTAAGCTTTGAGCGCTTGTAAATGGTTTATTTTGTACCGATTTTAAAATTTGATGCCTTTCTCTCGTACTGAGCTTCTTCGGAAGAACGGACCTTTCCTTATTTTCAACACTACCCATTTCTTCTCGGTTTTTTATAATTTACTACACAGTCGAGTAATTTAACTTTAAATTTGACCCGATTTGGCGATAACTTCAACCTTCATTACGGAGTAAAATCATTTCTTCGCGCGTCGATAACGACAGTTCAAATTCTTTCGGCATGTTGGCTTCAAAATTTTTTCTGAACACTAAACAAATGTTTCGTTATTAGAATACGTTTCCCGATATTCACATGTATACATACGATGTTTATATTTTACCTAAAGTGACAAAATGTCGCGGGAATAACATTGTATCAAGAGAATGGTTGGTGTGCAAATACTTATTTGACTTTAAAATATGTGTTTATACCATCTCATTTATTTACTTCTATTTTCTAAGAATTTTTAATAATCGATTCCAAATATATATAGATTAAGCTATTAAATACAATAATTAACTGAAATCATTCTGTGTTTTTGTAGGTGTAAATTCAAAAAAATTAGGTGTGCAAATACTTTTTTTACCCACTGTACATAGAGATGAAACTTTTAGTGTTGTTAATTATTATTTTTTATTTATCTATATCTACAGCTGTAGTGTTTGTTTGGTTGAACAAGTAATCTCAGGAACTTTTGCTTTTGAATTGGAAGATTTTTGTTTGATAGTCAATTTATCGAGTGTTATTACAAGACGTTAATCGCTTTGTAACTTTTCGCTTTTCTTTTTGTAACTCACTGGACCTGCGGTCAGAGATATAAAATAATTATAAGAGATATAAAAAAGTAAGAATTATTTGCGTCTAACTTGATATCTATTTAGCTATAAACGGAATATAGTTTTTGTGTAATAATCATTTTAAAATATTATAATAGTTTATAAGTTATGTAACTTAGAGTTACGACACATTTTATTTTAAAATTCATAGTGTGTTTAAGTTTTATGTTGCTATTATATTTTTATTATCTATGTAATTAGTTGGTATAACATACTAATTATATTTAAGTATTTTTTATTCCATCATTAAATATTATATACTAAAAAAAAATAATAAATAAAATTATTTTCTGACACGTTGTTATATCACACCTGTGTTAGTCATAAGCTAAGATTTTGAGTCCAAGTTGTTTTAAAAACCTCAAATATATGAAATTCGTAAGGCAAATGTTTTAATCTTTGTAGTTACGTAAAATGTGTCGTTAAGCTACGCAATTCAATAAGTAAAATATAAACAAGCTTATATAAAATCCAGAGTGATATGTCACAAAATTCCGTCAACCTTTTATATCACATATACTATAATGTGGACTATAAGTCGTAAAATGCAAGTTTTATCAGTTCAAGTAGAAATTTCTAGAAATTCTTTTTGATTGCTTCTCTACACTCCTTAGCCTACCTTCATGCCAAACTTTATAAGTCCAGTAGTTTCTTCTGTGGGTTGTCAGTCACTCAGTAAAGAAAAAAAATATTTAAATAATATAGGAATACATTGCACAAATACAATCTACATACATTGTTAATTAGAAAACCAAAAGGCAAATCCCAGAGCAATTGCAACAGAAATTCACACATCGAGGTAGTTTCTTCAGACAGCTAGCTTAATTAAGTTTTGTTCACCATCACCTGACGCCTTATTACCTATGCAATAGAGACTACAATGCAAACAAAAACACCTGTCGATGGCAACAGTCGATACATGACATGAAATTAATCCGGTCCCGCTACGAAATGCATTTCCTGTAAGGCACTCCCCAGACGATCAATGAATTGTATAATATTTGTTTAGGTATATAGTAAGTTACTTGGTTTTCGCTGTTTATTAATCACTTATTATGAAATACTTTGTAGCTTTTGTAGTAGACGGTGTCAGTGAAATTCGAATCTCACTTCTGGGAAATAAATTAATTTTATTTCCTCGGTTTAGTAATAAGACAAAAAGTAGCGTTGAATTCTGATATTCAACACAAAAAATTGGCGAAAAGTCAGGAATGGAGTGTCTTAACATTGAGTCCATTTTGCATATCCTGGTTTGCGAAAACAAGTGTGAAGCTGCTATTTTTCAGTTACGAAATCGGTGAGCATAGGTGTATCGCAATAAATAATAACATACTTTTTATTTATA
>JAEBDU010010227.1:0-24091 GCA_016802625.1 Heliconius numata | reverse complement strand
AGGGTTCTAGGTTCGGTTTCCACTTATTTAAAAATAGAATGAGAGTGAAGGCCTTCGTGGCGCAGCGGTACAAGGGTTTCGATCCCCACTCGAGGAAGTGAAATGTCGAGGCAAAGTGCGGCGTTGAGTTCTGCCACTGAACACGAAATGCCTCTAGAATTCAGCAGAAAGTGGAGAACGCAGTGTCTTAACACTAGGTTCCCTCTGCCTACCCTGCTATGTGTGAGACGCTGATAAAAACAGAATGAAATATATTTTATGCCCATGACCATGTCCATAGTTTATTTAGCGATTGACGTGACATTAAGTTAATGTAATCTTTATTAATTTTTTAATTATATGTTTCGTGTTATATTCGCTTAGCATGCACAGTTTTAAGTTAATGCTAGACACGTTTTTCTTTTAAGTGGAATTTATGATATGAAATAAAAAAAGTGTATTGGCAATTAGAATGAAATTAATTAATTCCAGTGAATTTATTTGTTTTAACTTCAAATATAATTTAGAAAATATTTATATTTAATTATAGGTACCAATATCTAATAAAATACGGCATTCAATTCTATAATCTTACAATATATTCAGCTTCACGTGTCGTTTACTAGTACAAATAAATAAAAGTAATTAATTCACCCGTGTGATCAATGGAAATCGAACTCACAACCATCGCGTTAACAGCCACCCGCTTTCCACCCCAAATGGGACTAATAAAAATAATAAATATAAATAAAGAATAATAGTCGAATAAAATATATCAGTACTTTTTACTATTTTTATATTATATTTTCGTGTTTCAGCATCAACCTCTACGAATTGATAAAGAAGAATAACTACCAGGGATTCAGCCTCAGCCTGATAAGACGATTCGCGAGCTCCTTACTGCGCTGCTTGCGGCTACTCGAGTCTGAAAACATTATACACTGTGATTTAAAACCTGTAAGTAATTTTTATTTAAAATAACAGTAGTCTTTAGATTTTTATGACATATTTCATAATAAATAATACGAAATAAAGATCGAGGTCGTCGTGATGCACAGCGTCTGACTGAAATGCGACAGACGAATTGTGGGATCAAAACCTTCTTGGAGGAATGATTTTTTTTTCACTTCCTTGCTCTGGTAACAAGACAAAACGCGGCGTTAAGCTACGCCACACAATGCCTAATATCCTTGGAGTACGGAGTGGCTCTACAACTTTTGTCTGCTCTGCTATATGCGCGATACAGACTAAAGCCATCATCAATAATTGGAGTACATAACAATAATTTTGCAGTTCCTGAGGTTAGAGGGTACATCGAAACAAACTACATATACACCTCTATAATATTATTAAAAATAAATTAAATTTTCATGACTATATGTTACAAGCAAAAACAACAAAAAATCCAGGAAATACAAGCAAACAATATACTTTCCAGGAAAACATCCTGCTGAAGGCGCGAGGCAGTTCGTCCATCAAAGTGATCGACTTCGGCAGCTCGTGCTACACGCACGCGCGCGTCTACACCTACATACAGTCACGGTTCTACCGCAGTCCTGAGGTCATACTGGGGCTGCAGTACGGCGCGCCCATTGATATGTGGAGTATGGGTTGGTATTTGTTATATAAGTGTAACCCAGCTGACTGTAGGGCGACGGTTGTGATACCCAGCCAGAAGCGTCATGGTGACCTTTGCCCTTATTCCCGTCATTGATTATGTTTTTTAATATCTGTTACTGTAACAAATAAACAATATAAGTTAATATTAAGTATTCTCACGGAAGTTACGTGTTTTAACTATATTAATATTAATTATAATATTTTCCTACAAATTAATAGCTTTTATGGTGCAAAATGGTCATCGCGTTCCATAATTAACAAACTTAATGTATCCAAAACTATTTTAAACACTCTGGCAAATATACATTTAGCAATATTATAACTAAATATAATACATTTAAAAGCTACAATCGTTTAAAATGTTTTTTTCTAATATTACCAAACGTACAGTACGGTCGACGAATTGTGGCCGCTTAAGTTAGGTTTACTGAACTTTTGCACATAGTTCACCGGGCAGAAAATAATCAAAATTAAAAAAAAACCTAAAATCAAATCTACGCAGTTATCTACAGCTAATTTAATGTCGGCCATGACTCGCCGACCGTACTACAATGCTCGATTGTTACATAAGTGGCAAGTTAGTAGAAAGCTGAGAGAAAGGCGATGAGACACGTGCGATCCGCAAATATCGACATACCTAGGTCCGGCATTTTACGCAACAAACGGTCCTTCTGAAGATATTATTATAATATTTCAAACATATTTTATAATATTTATAGGAATTAAATAAATATTTTAATTTTAATTAAATTTGCTGTCATCTTTGCCGATTGATTGAACGGAATGCGTCTAATGTCTTTGATATGAGCGGAAAGGCATGTAATAATGATCACCAGATCGTTTCTAATACTGGTATTTGTGGTTTTTACGGAAAAATGCGTACAAATATATATTGATGTTTTTAGCTATTTATATATATAGAGTATATTTAACAAAAAAATACAGTCGAATTCGTAACCTTTTTCTCTCACAGAAGTCGGCTAAGGCAGCCCTCTAAAAATAAGCTTGAAATATGTTTTTATTTTACACTACTGTAAATAAAATGTATGTGCAATGCTTTTATTAGAGTAAACTTTTGTCAATATCATATATTTTAAGCGTTCTCCATATTGCAATGTTTTATTAAAATATAGAATCTTTCTTATGTACATAAATATTTAATTCATCCGTTTTTTATATATTTAACTACATGACTGTAAATTAGTCTATTTAATTAATACGAGTATAGTTTTTCTATAGGTACAGCTAGCACTGTTTAGACAACCTTTTGATTATATCATTTACCGTCCGAATTCTAGAGGCATTTCTTGTTAAGCAACGGAACTCAACGCCTCAAGTCGTTATGAGAGCGAGGAAATGAAAATATTAAATATTTCCTCGAGTGGGAATCGAACTTGTAGCGTTTACAGTCACTCGCTTGTGTCCCTGAGCCACGACTGGCCTCAAAGATAATTGTAGTCTCAAAATAAAAAAAAAATGTTCTCAGGCTGTATCCTGGCAGAGCTCCACACAGGCTACCCGCTGTTCCCGGGGGAGAACGAGGCGGAACAGCTCGCCTGCATCATGGAGCTGCTGGGACCGCCTCCCCCGGACCTCCTTTTGCACGCTACGAGGAAACGACTATTCTTTGGCAAGTTTTTGTTGACATTTGTTAAAGTTAATAATGCATTGTGAATTAAGCAAACTTGTTATTTTCTTTTAACAATTATTATTATCAAAATCTGACTTAACCATATTTTGCTATACAGATTCAAAAGGCTCACCACGTACAGTGACCAACTCGAAAGGTCGCAAGCGGCGGCCCGCCTCGCGCACCCTCGCGGCCGCCGTGAGGAGTGACGATCCTGCCTTCTTGCATTTCCTCCATCGATGTTTAGAGTGAGTCAGCATTCACATTATATAAATACACTTAATTATAAAGACTCGGACATTTGTATAGTACACTATACAATGTGTAAATATATTAAAGCTACAATAATTTAATAGTCTTGTTGACACTAACAGAAAAAGGAGTATTCTTTACTTTTCTTTCAATTTAACAAGACACCCCATTCCCAAAGCTTTAAAAATATTGGAATGTTATGTTATTTTAGGAATACGCGCAAACACCAACCATAATTTATTCGCTTTTTTTATTAAGAAACCAGTTAGATACATAAAAGAAACTTACTTAAGAAGTGTGACATTCATTTATCGTTGTCAAAACACCGAGCTACGTCAATGTGTCTTAGGTAGAGACAAAACGCAGCGTTGAATTACGCCATTTAACACGCCATGGCCTAAAAAATTGGCACGTAGGGAACAGAATCGAATCTAACTCCAGGTTCTCTTTGCCTTCTTTGCCAAATGCGGGATACAGCGTGAAGCAATAAAGAAACAACTAGTAAAACTAGTATAAAGATAAACAGAATTCACAAGATGTTTAGTAATAGGTATTCAAAATATAATTACCACCATTAATCCGTTGCTTATTTGTAACTCTAACTAGTGTATTAAAATCCACGCAACTTGCTTAACTTCGCTCTGACGGGTAGATTGCGAATCATTAGAGTTACTGATATTTTAATTTCGTACTGAATGTTACAACATTTTCTGTTTAAGCTCGTATTGATATTGATTAATTAATTAAAAATTTTGTCTCTGTAAGTATAAATATTATTTGTAATGTTTTTTTCGTAGGTCGTTGATTAAACAAAATAAGAGTATAGTAAAACAAGGCATAACTTGATTTCGTTTTTAATCTTTTTTCTCAAAAAATCAATATAAAACATTTATTTCGATTAAATAGTACTTAATCAAAAAGATCATTTGGGGCTTTTGCAGCAAAGCAAGTAACGCTAGCTAGCTTATGCGAGATACAACGTAAAGCTAAAAAGGAAAGAAAAGTGATGAAACCGAGGAAATTGCTAGACAATTTCCTCTGTTTCTACCAGAGAAAATAATAGCTTAGGTTAATCATATTAAATTAACTTTCAATTGACTCGAATTCAACAATCAAAACCTAAAACATCAATGAATTTTTCAAATTTCACAATAAGTGCAAAGAAAAAATTAAACAATTAATTAAAGTTCACAAACCGTCTTCCCCAGCGGCGTCATATTGTAATTGGTTGCGCAACCAATAAAAACACTACTTTCTCCCAAGTTCACACTTTTTTGCTAATTCCACTTTGAATGGGTGATTGAGCTATACCTAAGCAGATGTTTGTATGCAGTAAAAGTAAAAGGTGATTTTGCATAAGATTTCATATTATGATAAGTTTATTGATTTTCGCGTCATCTAGGTACTGTCATGAGTATGAAAGCCACTAGTTCAAAGTTTATGAGGACTCCATCTCTAAACAAAATATATTTTTTTCAGCTTCAGCTTATACAAGTATATTCTGCATATAACAGGGCATTCAGGGGGACATAGTGTTAAGACAAATTGTTGAGTTCCATCACTCAACTCAACTCAACACACAATATTTACAGAATTCAGTTGTGGTTCACAGAAGTGCCTTAATAGGAACGGAGTGTCTTAACACTACGTTTCTTCTGTCTACCTTATTAAGTGAAGGATACAGCGTTAAGAGTCAAAAAAACAAAAGAAAATAAAAAATTGCAAATCCAATTGCAAAACATAAACTCATATAAACTAAAACAATATCTGTTACAAATTACAAGCAATCATATTAGATAAACCGCGTGAAAAATGTTTAATGTAATATGAACCTTGCAACTCCACGTTGGTTCCGCGTCGTTAGACATCTGTACCAATGGGGCTTTGTTTCATTGTGGCTATCTTATTGGAACAATGGGTACATTTGTATATGCCGGCCATTATTTCGGCTATATGATACAAGTTTTATGATATTATCGTATAGTATAGCTCAATGGTAGGTAATTCGGATTAAAGCGGTGGTGGTAATTCGATTTCTTTAGGTAAAATTAGTGTTTAGGTAGAATTCATGAAACTTTCATTATATAAATGGAGTAGTTACTACATTAATTTATACTGCATGATGTGAGGCGAAATTTATAAATACTGTTTTATTTTAAATATGTCACATATGGAATTTTATATAAATAATATCTGCCTATTGCATCAATTAAAAGGCTTTGCCATTAAATACCCATAAGGAATCTTCACTCGTTTTTCTGTATAAAATGTTAGATAGAGATATCCTAGTATCAAGGCACTCTCCACTTTCGATCCTTTTCCACTCGATACACCATACCAAAGTTTGAGGTATGGTGTGTCGAGAAACAGGACCCCAAGGATTCAAAAGATTAAAATAATACAATTTCAAAAATTAAAAACTTAAGAGATAAAAAGAACCCAAAACAATTGGTAAAAAAGGCTCTTCCAGTAGAACTGTTTACTAAATCGAAAAGACGATACGATTGCACCACAACAATCACCATTATAACATTACATACACTTGTCTCTATACCTTTTGTTCCACATATAGAATACATACCACCATTAAAAAACTAATAAATAAAAATATAAATATAAATGATAGTCTCAGCTCAGCTCATCAATCTGTCAATTGTAACTCGTAGAATATAATGTAATGCCATGGAATTTGTAATACTAAATGGTACGAGTATTTATTTGCTAATAAAAAGGTTACATTTGGATGTTTTTTTTTGCTATTGCATAAATATTACTTTAGATTTCGATGATATGGGTGACGAGTGGATCGTACTGTACATACGCTAATTTAGTTGAATCTAGTGTTAAGACACTACATTTCTAACTTTTTATGAGACACTGCTTGTTGGGCAGCCTAATTACCATGTTTTGCCTATAAGAGAAATGGGATATAAAAATATATGTGTATTTAAAAGAAAAAAATCAATGCTTTAGAAAAAATCTATGTAATCTCGTGTACTAATTTTTACATCTAGAATGAACATATAAATTGTTATAAATATATATATTATATTTTTTATAAGATATAATGTATGATGGGAATTAATGAACATATATTGTTTAAAAAATTACACAATACTTAGAGAATTCCCACCTATTCACATTTCGTAACAGACTTTAACCTATAGCTAATTAAAAAAATATTATGAAATAAAAACCTTAAAACAAAACTAAGCTACTGTTAACTTTACACCGATCCAAATTAAACCAAGAGAAATATCCCTCGTGGCGCAGCGGCCGACTGTAAACGTGACGGTTGTATGTTCAAATTAAATATTTTTATTTTCTCGCTCTGGCAGGAATACAAATAGCATTCTAATACTTGACAGTATTCGAAACTTAGATGGTAAGTGTGCAACGCCCAACGGAGGGTCTTAACACTAAGCTTCAAAAATTAAATTACCGTGGTATACGCGAGATACAGTGTTCTAGTTACCCGAATACATAATAAGCATTCGACTCGTATGTATCCTGCCGCACGAAATAAAGAGTGACGCTAGAAAAAAATTTAGAGATACCTTCAGAAAACTTAGAATATTAACTTATAAAGAATACAAAATGTGCTATATAAATAATAAATATTCGAGAAATATGACCTAATAACCCAATTCCAACTTCACTTCACCATCACTAAATCTCTATTAAATCTAAGATATAGCTACTACAATGAGGAAATGCCAAGATGTTAACAGTTTAGCCGTGGGAAAGCTAAAGCCATAGTGCCGACAAATCATACATACATACATAATAAAATTGCGTACATCTCTTACACAATTCTATTTTCTTCTGTAATATTGGTATATAGATGGTACTCTAGTGGTAAATTACATGATGAAGTATGGAAGTCGAAGTCTATTAATCATCAGAGGGACTTACAAATTGCCGTGACGTGGAACTTGTGATGGAATGCCTTTGATCTTTAATGATGTGTTTAGTAGTATATTGTTGCTTTAAAATAATGATTTGGTGTTTTTTTGTTGTTTAACGATTGTGTCTTACTTAACCTACAACGTTTTTTTGCACAATTAAATAAAATACGGACAATGTCAGTAACGCCGTCTTGCCGTCGGCAAAACGTCCGACAGTAAACACGACGATAGTGTAATATTTCTATTCACTTCACACGCAATATCTTGAAAATTGAAAAATAAGAGGAAAGCGGAGGGCAAAGTGTCCTAGCACTACGTTACTCTGCCTACCTTGCTATATGCTGGATAAAAACATATAAAGCTGATGCGTTAATGCTGTAAACATTTCATTGACAATCCTAATTTGGAGAAAAAAAAATCATTCCCCCATTGGGAGTTGAACCCACAACCGTCACATTCACTGTAAAATGGCCATGACAATTTTGCACCTATATACCTTCACTATAGGCGGTATGTAGGTACCGATGTTCATTTCGACCTTTGCTAGTGTAGAGAGAGCGGTGAAAGCCCACGACAGGGCTCCTATCTCATGATTTACACAAAACAACGTGTTTTGATATATTTGCATTTCTATCACGGCTCACCACTAGACTAGGTACAGACCGCGTCTTTGTATGTGCTTGAAATTATTTTATGGCTCAATTATTAACTTTTAGTCACCATTGAAGCACAATTAAGATGAATTTGAATTTTGTCATTAGATTTCTTCTTAATTGAAAAAAATATTTCTAATATATCCATTTTTTGACCGTTCCGCTTTTTTTACAAGCAATGTATCGAAAACTGGGAAACCTTGATAAGGAAATGTTTTAGCACTAAGTACCCTCTACCTATTTGCGAAATAAACCACCTCTCCACTTTAACGCGAAATGTACTGAATGAATTTACATGAAACTTTACAGTGGTACAGCTTATACATTAGGAATACGCAAAACCTACACTTACCTACACCTACCTTTGTTTAAGTTTTGTAGAACTTTATTATAATAAAATCAAAACCAGTTTCTCGCTATATCCCGCACACAGACAGGATAGGCAGAGGGAACCTAAAGTTAAGACACTCCATTCCCCCCTTTAATTTAATAAAAGAGTCAATTTAAGCGGGCGAAGCCACGGTTGGGGCGCTAGTATGTATATAAATACATACAAAGTTTAAACGGTTGTACATTCAATAGCTATCGCATGCTTGACCTTTAGCCGAGAGAGTGAAAGTGAGGGATAGGCCCAGCTCGTGATCACCATAATGCTTTATCTCACAGCATTATCACTCAAATTTATAATTATAAGTGTATCTGTAAAATAAAAAAAACACTACACGGAGTACTGATTCAGTTTCAGCCTTTTTTTACTTCACGATATCTCGCTCATAGCGGGGCAGGCAGAAGGAACCTAAGAGGCTAGTGTTAAAACATTCCGGTTCCCACTTTTCGCCGCATAATCGAAATAAAGATATTGGAAATATAAAATACAGACGCTATAAAAGTATTGCTTATTTTCCACCTAATTGTATTAATTAAAATTGACAAGCTTTGGTCTCTTCTTTTTGCAAATTAAATATATTAAGAAAACAACAACAACTTTTATTGCAATAAATATATGTATTAAAGATGATTCAAATAGCAAAAAACATATTTTTCTTAGATAATGCCTAAAAAGGCACTCACGAGTTAGCACTTAAAATGACTCCATGTTAAGATCTAACCGCTTAAGCAATTTGTTACGTTAGTGTACTATCGCCGCATTCTTTCCCACATTCTCGTATATGAGATTGGAAAGAAGATATTTTAATAACTAGAATTTTATAAAAATTGCCATCCTCAGTTATGACGTAACTTCATGTAGAGTAACTTTCTTTTTAGTATAGTTGTAACATCAAGATTTCCCATAAAAATGTGTAATAATTTGAACGTAACAGGACTCGAACCCGCGCCTGCCGCGCTCCAAGCTCTCTGGGCAACTAAGTTATATATATATATAGCTCTTATCAATTCGATTTGATAAAAAAACAAAAGTTACGTTCATTAATATCGTGGGTGTGTCATATGTATTTACTAGAAGAAATTTGTTTCAAAATTCTTTGTGTGTTTCGCAACTTAACAAGACAAACACTTTCTGCATTTAAAATAAGACTTTAAATTACTCATATCTACTAAAATCAGATCTATTAACCAATCTATGTCTTTAATGAAAATAAATATCTTTACCCGTAATCTTCGAGATTTACATTGTAACCCGTTTCAAATTACTACAGTATAAGAAAGTCTATGGATAAACAAAAAATTCAGTCAAGTGCGAATCGCATTATCGACCAAGGGTAACGTATTACTATTATGATTGTAGGTCAACGGGAAGTGTATAAAAGTTGATAAACTAAAGTTTGCGAGCGTACGGAGCGTATGCACTAATTATGTAGGAAATGAATTGCAATTTCATCATTGATTAAAGTTTTAATTACGAGTTTGATACAAAATGAGGCCTTTTTTCTGTGCTCCAAGAGACTTAGATACTTGATATCAAATCAGCTTATCAGCAAAGTTATCCTGTATGGGCCCCGTTTTTCTTTTGAAGATCTTTTGAAGCACGGAACCCAAAAAATATAATTTTGAAATTTACTTTACCTTAATAGCGTACATCTATCTATTAGTTACGCTGTCGAGTCACTGGCCCGGTGGTGTTCTGAAGGAATATTATTATACAAATTACATTAAATCGCTCTTACAAAAAATAATTTTATAAATCGTTGCTTTTATGTAACGATTTTATTATTTTTTACAAGTAACGCATCTCAATACGCGTAGGGTGGGCGGCTTTGAGAAGCCTCTGTCGATGATTGGTTTTCCACATAAATGTTGACCACACATTCTCTTCATCCTTAGCGTAGAATTAGAAAGTAGTTTAACAAAATTATTAAAGTATAATAATTATATAGTTTAAGCCATTTTGTTTGTGGCGCAGGGGCACAAGCGTGCGACTGTAAACTGTGTTTTTTAATTTAATTTAAACATACATTTTGTCCATATATTCAATTATCTTGTATAATTTACATTTAATATTTTTACGAAAAAATAAAATAAAATAAAAAAAATTAGGGTAATATAAAAATGGTAACAGAACACTAAAACGTTGAAATTTTTGTTTGCGTGTTTGTACACGCACATCTTCTGAACTACTGGAAGGATTGCTAAACTATGATCATACACAATACTCACTGAAATAATAAAATGCTCTCTTAAGCTAATATTTTTGAAGTATAAAATTATAATCTTTGAATTTTTGAACTATAATGACTGACTAATTCACACATGTAAATACATATATTTAAACTGTTCTTATTCTTCGCTCCCGTAACACAAAGTGTGGCGATGAACACGCAGTGACTTGAATTTTGGTGGATAATGGAGAACACGGTGTCTTGATATGTTATCTTTCCTGCCACTTGCTGCAATTTTCAATCACCACCGGTTGTACTACATAAAGGAATCCCATAAAATACACAAACGAAGGTTTGGGCAGCCACTAGTTTAGAATAAAAGCAACTTATACACCGTTGCTATATAATAACTTTAGTACATACATAATTGCGAAAATTAAACACTTTTTAATTATGCATTAAATTAATAAATGCTCATTACACTGCTACTACCTAGAATTTAGACTTAAAACATTTTAAAATTAAAATTAACTACACAAATACTTAATTACAATAATTACTTGTTACTTAATAAAATTAAAAGTTTTCTAATTTATGCCCGCGGACGAGACGAGTCAGCTAATTATTCATTTATTTATTCAAAATACGTACAGTGTAGAGTTGTAGACTCATAGCATTAACATATAGTATACGCTGGTGAAAAGTAAAACGTGGTGGAATGTCTCTAGTTTATTGTCATCTCCCAGAGCATTTTTTTTAGTAGACAGACACTCTGTTCCTTACGTACGGGCGGTACGTAAGGTTTTTTGGGACACTGTGTGTCAAGTAGTGGAAGTCAATGCCGCGAATCATTTCCCCCGAGTGGGAATTGAAGCCACTACCGTCGCGATTATAGTAACATGCTGCTCTACATCCTCAAACATGTGAGTAGGTAAAAGTAATTGAGTGGTAAATCATTTTCTTTTTTACTAAAACGTAAAAAAAAGGTTGTACAATTCAATTGCTAGAGTAAAAGAAATGTTGGCTTCTACGCCTCTGATAACAATTATTACTGTGATGTTAGGGCATTCAAATAAACATTTCCTTTTATTATAAAAAAAATATGCTCAACTTCTATCCCCTATATATTTGTACAATACGCAGTTAAGGAAAATATATTGCATATTGAATGTAGGTGATATAATTTCTTTTTTTTGTAGCTTAGGAACGGAACCTATTGTTCCATTAAGACACCTCTGTTCCCCACTTGGGAATATATCTTCTTATCATTATTAATCTTGTTTTGAGCACTTTTGGTTGAATTACATGTTTAAAAATATTTAACAAAAATATTTTTTTTACGACAAAATGTAACAATTCTTTGGCTACATACGCATAATTACATTTATAACACTAATTACTAAAAAATTAAGCGCAAGTTTAAAATATCTTCTACTCTAATGGCGTCTAAACATTACAGAAATGCAATTTAACAATAATTATGTTCCTCTAGAATGTAAAACAACAGAAGTACTAAATAATAAATGAAACTTACGAAATGACAAAAATACTTGTCCTACATACCGAGTTTTAGCATTTGTATGTATTTCAATTAAATATATATAAATGTGTTTTAAGTGGCCAGTTCTACTTCTACTTCTAGTTGTAGATATAGAGATGTAGGATCTGCACCGCCTTGATCTAGATGCAGTCGGTCGCCGAACTCCCTGTCACTTTTATATGGTCTAAACTTACTCTCGATGACAGGGCTTTATAAGTTTTAGTTAAGCAACTATTTTTACTATGCATATGGCAACCTAGGGATTTCTTCCTTATATACTTACCGCTGACTTAGAGATAGGATGGCACAACTGAAAAACATATTTTCTAATTCTAATAGGGTAGGCAAAGGGAACCTGTGATCCTAGTATTAAAACACTCAATTTTATCGTTAACCACTTTACGTCGAATTCTAGAGGTATTGCGTGTTTAGCTACGGAACTCAACGCCGCAAATTGAAAATCTAAATATTGCATTCCCTCGAGTGGAAATCGAATCGATATGATCAATGTATATTTATAGCATAATTTAATCTTTTCAAAACAACCATTAACAAGATATTTCATGCTAACAAAGTCTGTGATATAATTAAAGCTCCACTAAACCTGAATATGGTCGTGCATGCGTTAGCTTACCGAGTTCACTCCATACAAGCTCAAAGGACGTAAAAACTAAAGTAGGTCATCTCGACCGCGGTAAAGTTAACAATTATAATTATTTAAGGCTTAAAAGAACATTCTATAACAATAATTAAGCTTTTAACTTTTATTATCGAATGTATTTAAAATTGTACATAGAAAAGTTTTTTTTTCATATAAACTAAATATAATAATATGTGTATAATAGTTGTGAGAATTAGGTTAGTCCAAATATATATAGACATAGTTACGGGATGCTATATGTTGTTATTAGATAGTAAGACGCCCCGTATTTTTAACTTTGTGACAATGTTAGGACGTTAAACATTACAGTCCTATAACAATTTCATTTATTTCCAGATGGGATCCAAAACGCCGTATCACACCAACAGAAGCAACACGCCACGAGTTCGTAACCGGCTGTGCTCTCGGCAGTACACCCTCAGGAGTACTAGCTCTACCTCGTCTTCCCCCTCCTAGACCAGCGAGGACAGCCCTTCTGCACTCCCAGTCTGCTGGCGACGTCGCCGCCATGCTGGGCAGAGCGTGACCTAAGGATACCTGAGGCAGAATTGGATCTGGTGGCCTTCTTTAAACTTTTTTTTGTTTCTATAGTTTGAATGTTATTGTGAGATAGAAAATGAAGTCACATCTATGATATAGGTTTTTTACTTTAACTTTAAGTTATGTCCTTAGAATTTCTAACCTATAAAAGGAAATGATCATTTAACAATTTCTTCTCTGTAATTATTTCCATGAAGGGAATGTGACTTTCTTTCTAGATACATATTAATTTATTTCTTATCTTAGTTACCTGTACTTTCTACATAATTTACATATGAAGTGACGTGGAGGCAGGACCAAATATGTAACGTCATGTAGTTCTCATCTCCTAATTAGACTAACGAAATCGATTATAAAATCGATATTCTAAATCGATTATAAAAGTCACCATAACACCTACAAATAACATTCAGCTTACTCCTGCTATAGTCTCAGCTAGACACGAGTATAGACTTGCAACGGTTGACCAAACGTGACTCCTGAGCTGAGAATCTTGAGCAACAAAAATGCTTTCTCTTCCCGTATCCATCAGATATCTTAGTATTCGATAGGCCATCAGTTCTGCGCTACTTATTGCCGCGTACGTTCGTATCTACCCACATTACGCAACGTCTACGCCACTTTTGAAACTAACGACCTAAATGCGGTTACGATTATAGGAATTACTAAGACTATTACTATGCTGTATTGCTATTCATTTTGTGAATTTGGATAGGTTTATTTTAAGTGCCAAAGGTATAGGTCTCGATTGTTCTAGTCATTTTGCATTTATATCGATTGGAAATAATTTAGATAACTTGGCTTTGGCTTTGTCTCAAGTCGAGACAGATCTCATTAAGATATTCAAATTTCATATAGATAAAAATATGACTGATTTATAGTACAAGATGGTATACGTCGGGCTCATATCACAGCGACTTCTTCAATTTTCAGAAGTATCCTTAGAATTTTTTTAAAACTCCTAAGTGAATTTTAGGAGATTGCGTTATTTAATTTTAGGTAATTATTTTTCTTTCGTTGAAATATTTCAAAGGGATACTTGTCAAAATCGAAGCCCATATCTACATAGAACATTTTATAGATACGTAAGGTTATATCATTTTTCGAAATACAATTTAAATTTGCTATAGATAGATCACTATATATTTCGGTGCCATAAGTAGTAGCTGCTTTACATGGATTAGTTTAGCGTATCTTCTGCCAAATTTATATTAACATTTTGTATACTGTACGTACATACTATGTACAAGTGTGTTTCTTGTTTACACATTGGCGATTTTTTATCATTAAATCATTAAAAAGTAATGATAAAAAATCTCCATGTGTATTTCATTATAATTAGCTTCGTGTATTTCATTCTAGTCTTCAATATTTGGCTATAATAGGTCTCTGGTAAGTGTTAGGGTGTGCTCGTGTAGTTTTTATAATCATAGATAGACAATATTAAACCTTCGTCGTTCTAATGTCTCAAATTATAGTTTTTTATAAACTAAATGTAGAATTTATATGTTATCTGTGCGCTAGTGAAATAGGGACGGTTACCGCGAAAATGGTCTAACCCACAATTTAGCAATATTTCGGAAGTATCGATTTTGTTTGTTTAACTGATATTATTAATTATTTTATTATAATAAATGTTGATAAATAAGTAGTTAATAAAAAAATTGTGTCTTTGATGGAATTCTGATGAAATATATTTTATTGTGTTATTACTATAAAGAATTACAGTTTTGTATCCTGTTTTTTTCTATTTTGGTTTTAAATATTTTATAATTTACAGATTTTTTTCAAATTATTATACATCATTTATTAATAGTACTTCATTTCAGTAAAATTACGAGTTAATTAGCTTTAGCATTGGCTGACTTTATCATTCCCATCTGAACATATAGACTTCTAACAAAGGTGACTTAATCTTTCCTTTCTCTACATAAACACGAAATGTTCCACGATTTGTGATTAGACATCTTTAATAGTGACATTAGGTGATTGTAATTTGTGTGATAACGGAACTAACTATATATATGTATATTAGTTAAAAGGTATTCAGGTAGCGGACTGTCTGGTTGTTACCTAATGCTCAAATCTTGAAATTTTATATAGTAAATTGAGGTAACGTCTTCCTAGCTCCATGCTGTATTCCGCCAAGCGCAGGGTAGACAAAGAGAAATTCATGGCAAGACATTTCATTCTCCATTTCACTCTCCACATTCCACTTAAATTTGAAATAGAAACTTAATGGAGAAATTTAATTTCGAGCTTTGTCACTCTAGAGCCGGGAAAAAGGGATTGAACTCACCACATTGTGCTTACTGTTAGATGCTTTCTCATAGCGCCATAACGCAGTAAAAAGTGATATAAAACGATCTTATCTTATCTTTTCCAGATTTAGTAACTTTGCCTGTTGGATGATAAAACCTAACTTCCCTACCTATTTCTCTTTATTTGACCGCAGTCCGCTACGATCGAATGCCCGACTAGTCTCAATGTCTATACATGTGTAGTTGTAAGTTAGTGTAAATATCTACAGTAGAATATTCTAGGCGAAGCCAAACTGTGAATTGTATTTACTATTAATAATGTATTACTTTAGTTTAGGATCCGTTTTCATTAGTACAGGCTGGTGAAAAAAAAATGTTTTTTTTATTTAAATATTGCATCAGTTTAGAAACTGTGTTATATTTAATACTTAGATCAGACATTTTCTTATAAAAAAATCTGAAATATAGTATGTAATATATAATATTTTGTTTAAATTAAAATAAAAATTAATTAATACGAACATAATATTTACTTGGTTAAAAATAAACTTAATAAATAAAAATTATATTGAATTATTTTAAGTTAGTAAATCCTAACAAATAATATCGTCGGTCGTATAATGAAAACGGACTTAAAGTTCTGCGTTACTGAAACTGGACTGGGTACTTTCAATCTACTTCGAAATGAATTACGTATTGCCATACCAATAAGGGTTATAGCGTTCACAATGAACTAAATCTAGGCTTTTTGTGAAAGGATATGATTTGTTTCTCAACTTAGGTTTGTATGGAGAAATAGGTTGCAACGGTCAGCTGGTCAGACGGTCGCTAAGATCTTTATAATACTTCGAAGTGCTGTACAATGATATAAAGTTTATTGTCTAAAATATGTGATGTAAACATTTACAGCAAAATTTACTTTTCAAGTAAAATGTTACATTAATTAACTCTGTTATCATTGATTATGTCAGTCAGTATGTTCACCCATTATAAAATTTAACTGTGTTTTGGGTATCAATTCTCTTATAATATTAAACATGACCTTGATAATATAAATACTTTGTCGGGTTGATAACTTACTATATGCAAAAATAAAATTAAAAATAATGAAAAAATAGAAAATCTTTAACGTACCTACAGAACTATTTGTACATATTATTAATTACGAAATTTTAAATTTTATTTTATAGCGAAGCATTATAAGAGTTTTCTTGTATAAATGCTACTGACCACATCTATTAAAAATTGAGGTGATCGGTTACATCCGATGCTTAGAGTAATTGACTAAACCAATTAACAGTTGCATAATTATTTCTTTTAATTTCAATAACATGTAACCAATGTTTAATACTTTTAAATAGTATTAACCAGATTGAGTTCATGTTAAAAAAAAAGATAAAAATAAAATTGCACAGATGACAAATCTCATATTTTTTATGTCAATTGCAATTTAGCAAAAGTCAAAGCTGTAAAAGACCGATAGTAAAATGTTAATTGATTATCTTAAGAAATATATTGATTATCTGTTGTAAAATATTGTAACAGTTTATATATTTGTATTACAAGGACATGAAAGGATATGGAGAGGAAAAAATGTAGACATTATTAAAATAACAACGACAATTAAATAGATTTTAGTATATCTTTTTTTATATTAAGCTTAGAAAGAAGAGCGATGTGAACCTTGACCGTTGAATTAATAAAAAAAGAAAAAATCAAAACGTCAAAATTATTTCATAATATAAAAGGCATTAACCTATAATTATAATTTAGGGAAAATAAATAAAAATTATCATAGAAAGTCCTTCCCAGTTTAGCTTTCAGTAACACAGACCACCAAACAGTAGATTAGATGTGTATTTTTGTTTGAAATGAGTTGGTCTTCATAGATTTAGAAAGAGGGTTGTTATATCTACACATGATGTATATCATTACGTTATATTATACACTGTACATTCGTAAGCGATTGTTTCGTTTAAATGTAATGGGTATTAAAATTCTTCCAAATGTGTTTTATGTCTTATTTATCCTTTATGTTATTTTACTCTTGATTAGGGGCACCTGCACGCAGAGACATAATTTAAGTTTTAATTGGCGTTAAAACATTAGTAAATAGTACTTAAATATTGAATTTGATGTCAGTGAACGAAGTCTCTAGTTGTGCCTATAAGAGATTTATAAACAGCCGAATTATTTTTTTACCTTCTGTTCTTCAGTCAGGTCTTTACAATATACGTTGCGTCAAAGTCAAAGTTAAAGAAAGTAATTGGTTCTTCCGAATGGGAATCGAACCCACAGCCGTTGCTGCATTGCAGTTTTTAGCCAGACCACGCCAAATATACTGTGTCGGTATAAACAATATATCATAAGAAAATAAATTTTCATGTGAAACACATTTAAGTCTCAGCTATTTATGTGGTAACAAAGGTAATGCACATTTAAACACTTATAATTGCTGTGATAATCTTTTAGCGCACGTAATACGTATTACGACGACAGGCTTTAATAAGATTATTAACACATTTCATATGTTTATTATTGTATAGTTATCTTTAACTTATCTATTAACATCATCATCATCTAGTGTCAAGACACTCCATCCATCGCTTTCGGCTTGGGCTTGAGGACTCGTCGCATGTTGAGTGGCAGAGTTCGACTTCACTTTGTTTTCATGTCTTGCCGGAAGCAAGACGGAGTAAAAAATAAAAACAATTCATTACCCTGACGGGCTTCGAACCTACTACCGTTGAGTTTACATTCAGACGCTGTGATACTACTACAAAAAATTACAGCAATTTTTGAGCTTCCCAAGATAAATTAGTGCTAAGACTTCGTTCTCTACTATGAGTCCAAATTCGAGATACTGCGTATTAAACGGCTGGACTCAATCCCGACTTCGGATCGAACCTGTAACCATCGTGCTTGCACTCAGAAGTCGTCGTGCCACTTACTTAATAACATCAATAAAAGCTATCAAAAGTTTTAATATCTGTAAATGAAGCTTTTTATTTCCATATATTATATAATTTTATCTATAAACAGAAGGTTAAACAAATAATACTTTCAAATATTTTATATAACATTCGCGTATCTTTATAATGTGTTATTGAGAAACGGTAAACTTTATTTATTATATATTATAATCCAATCTGCTTCACGCTGTATACCGTGCACAGCAGGGTAGGCAGAGGGAACCTAGTGTTAAGACATTCCGTTCCTCACTTTCCGCCGAATTCTAGAGGCTTTCCGTGTTGAGTGGCGGAAATCAACGACGCCAGAGCGAATAAATGGAAATAAATATTTAATTTCTTCGTGTGGGGATCGAACCCACAACCAGTCGCCTTTACTTTTGTGGCTGGCCTCAAAATTTACTTAAGTATTCAAAGTAATAGTTGACTGCGCAATAATAACGCAATACACAGCAAATGCTTTTAAAATGATTATCCTCAAGTGCGCCAAATATATTTTGGCAATTTATATGGTTTTGTGCGTTTTTCACAATGCACTCTACTCTGCACGTCTTGCATGGATATAATTAACACCAGTTTCCAAATAGGAGAGCGGCGCTTATATAAGAATGTATAGAATTATACATATACTTAGATGTATAAAGCTGAATTAGATACTAGAATTCTTTTTAAATATTTTGTTAGCTTCATGATGTATTCAGTACGGAGCAAAGTAAGCAGAGGGAGCCTGGGAACCCAGTGTTAATAGACTCCTTTCGTATTAAGACTTCCGTTTCCCACTTTCCGTCGAATATTGAAGCATTGCGTGTTGAGTGGCAGAACTCAACGCCGTGATTTGAATGTTCTTTTTAAAAATATTATAGCAAATTTTTACTGTAAGCTACATATCTCCATATAGTATGTAGACGTGCTCACGAAAAATCTACGTAGGTGTAAAAGAGAGACCACTTTTAACTGAGTGATTAAGTAAGTATATATATAATGATAAATAATGTGCGAAATTCTCACGTTCAGTGTGGTCTTATATTATATTATATTATATTTTATTGCTTAACTAGGTATAACAAAAGCGTTAACACTTCATAAATCATAGGCTATTTAAGCCTTCATGAACGGCAAGTAGAGTAGCCTTGGAGATTATAATGCTTTTTTGAAATTTAACGTTTTTTGTAGTTAAAGTAACCTTGAAATTGTCAGAGAAAGTTTGACAGTGATTATTTTTCTATTAGATTGTTATTGCTTCTTCCTTTTCATAATAATAAAAAAATATATATTTATTTTACATGCAATTTTACTGTATCAAACTAAAAATTAAAATCATCATAGTTCGTTTCATATAAAAATAAGTAAGTAACAGGATTCGAACCTGTGCCTTTTATACTTATACCTTTAAGTAACTTAGTAGATTAAGCTTAACTTATAGTCTGCCCATTTTATGGGACAACCAAATTCTGTGTACACAATGCACATATATATTGTTAAAAAATATTATACAGACTGATTGTTAAGTAATCAATTCCCCCCAGTGGGAATCGAACCCTGAATCGGACTTAATGTGAATCGAGTGTTTTAACATTAGGTTCCCAAGTTCCCTCTACATACCTTGCTACGTGCAGGATACAGTGAAAAGCAATTATAACGAGTACTTGGCTAATATACCTATATAAATATTTCAAAATGTCTATCATTCAATGGATGTCACCTATTAAAATATCAAGACGCAATCGACCCAACAATGGCTGCCTGGCAATACCTAGCTGTTAAGTAACGAATATATTTTATAAGTGGGACAACTTGTCGATCGAATAAAAGAGACGTCATGTGGTGTTACCATTTAGAGTCCATTTGAAACTTATTGCAAGTTATTAGTCAATTACTGAAGCTATTGTGTTGCAGTTGAGAAGTGTTTGGCGGTAGTCTGGGACCTACTCATGGTTGCAGCTTCGAATCCTGCTAGGGGAACTATTTAAACTATTATATTTTTTCAGCCTGTCACCGACAATTGTTAGACGTAGGCATACCACATAGAGCCCCAATAAGTACAGCTTAGCTCGTATCCATTTTTTTTTTAATTGTGCTGCAGGGCGGCCTACACCGTAACGCGTGTCATCTCGATTGACCATAAACAAACCTTCACATACTTACATAGTCTATGCCTACGTCAATGAGCTTTATCAAATATTTATACGCCGCCGCCGAATTCTGGATTCAATACGTGTTGAGTGACGGAACTCAACGCCGTGCTTTGCCTAGATACCAGAGCAAGTAAGTTAAAATAATTTTTATATTGCATTTCCTCAAGTGAGAATAGAACCAACAACCTGTCGCGTTTACAATCGAAAACGTTGACACGTTCATGTTTGTCTATATCGAATTCAAATTATACTTTGTTCAAAGATTAATTTAACAGTAAAAGAAATTAAATTTCTAGATATAAAAAAGATATAAACCAAAAGGAATAATAAAAACCTGATAACTAGCTTATACGTACACACCATACATATCTAAGGGTATACTCTATCAAATTAACAAAACTTAACATACTTAAAGTATGCAACCGGTACTTAAGTTAGTATGTAAGTATTTAACGTCCGTAAGCCAAGTTTTTTCACATTTCTAATATGGAAGAGGTCAGTTTGCAACATTCCACTTCTCTTGAAGCATCATTACACTTACATATTATGTACTTAAACATAAGTTACGTCAGTTTATAAGGGAGATGATTGGCGTTACACAAGGCCCCGTTAAAATTAACATTAACTTTTACTGGCTTTGTAAATGATTTATTAAACTAAATTGTATTTGTTTCGTTATATTTCGTTAACTATTTGGCTGAATTGCACTCGTGGTGAAGCAGTGGTAGTGGTTTTGATTCCTTTCCAGATAAAGCAGGAAAAAGTTGACAATGTATTACCTTAACGTATTTTTTTGTATCAAAACAATGATGATAAGAACTTTTTAATTTCAAAATATACATTGTCTTATTTCACCTTCATGCTGTATCCCGCACATAGCAGGTTAGGCAGAAGGAAACTAGTGTTAAGACACACTGCACCCACTTCACTTCGAATTTTTGAGGCATTGTGTGTTGAGTAGCGAGATTCGACACAGCGCTTTTCCTTGATAACAGAGCAAAGAAATGAAAATAATAATTAAATTCCCGATTAGAAATCGAACCCACAGCCGTCCCATTTACAATTACACAATTTAGACACAACGACCTCGTATACTACATTGATTCTAAATAAAATTATTTTTATACTTTGCAAAATAATTTCTAATTCAACTTAACGCCGATATATAATAAGGAATCATAAAATTTCTTTTAAAAGTATGTACAATAAAAATAATATATATAAAAGAATACCTCCATTAAAGTACAATAGATATAAAAGAGTACCTTCATTATTTGTTTGATAGTTTCCCAGCGCCGCAGTGTTTCCGTCTTAAGTAACAGTCTCATTACGTGATGTAAGTTGATATCCGCAACTTGCAGCTACATGGAACATTAGCTGGGCTTATCATTTAATTTATTGAGATTTTGTGGAAAAATTGCAATTAAAAGTGTATTATTTTCTATGCTAGCTAGCACTAGCTAGCACTGTAATTTTATTAAGCCGAAAAGTTTATTTGGTTAAACACGCTAATCTCAGGAAAGAATTAAACTGTACTGTAGGTAATACGATGTACAGTAAGCATATATGTATGTACTTTAACAAATACTTAAAAACTGAAGAAATATAAAATAATAAAAAAAAATAAAAAAATACAGTCGAATTGATAACCTCCTTTTCTTACAGAAGTCGGTTAAAAATCCAGATTTCCAGATTTAAACATAAGCTAAATAAAAATGACAAAACAAACAAAAACTCTTTCCCTATTCTGAATTTATCTTCCAGCAGATTTGGATTTGGATTGGAAGTTCATTTTGACAGTTACCTTTATTTCAGACTTATACATTGTTATCGTAAAAATCCAACAACTTAGGGATTTTTTTATTTGTGGTTGTCAAACCTTTTTAAAAATAGTTTTTTTTTATTTATATAAACAAGTGGAATCTGAACTCTTAACCATTGTCTAAATATATCTGTAAGCTTCTATCTGTAGCTTAATTTACGCAACTGAAGCGTTATATTTAAAAAACACAAATCTACATTAACCTTGGTCGTTTAACCTAACCTAACTTTCATTTCAACAATTTTCAACGCAGATTGCAAAGTGACTAAATAAAAACATCGCGTCTCATCAAAGTTAATCGATACTAGTCGGTAGCATTCATAATTACTATTGGTAATTACTGTGGGGCTTGCGTCGCGCTGGCGGACGACCATGCGGCCTTGAAAACGGGAACACTTCTTGCAACATTTCTTTAATCAGTGGTTCTCAATCTTTTTTTTATCGTGGCACATTTTTTACATTTTTAAATTTAATTTTAACATTTTTAACACAAATTATGTAACATTAAAAGTTATTTACACATTTGGTATGTCTAAAAAATATTTAAGTACTACCACTACCATTCTTGTTTTTTCATAAATGAAAAAATACACATAGTTAATTAAAGAAAATGTGAAGTGTGAAAATGTGTATTTTAATACGAGGAAAGTTATCAAGATGACGAATCAAATACATAGAGGAAAATATATAAAACATCAAACTTTCCTTCCAAACAAACCTATTGTATATAATAATAAAATTCAAGCCCCCTTGTAGAGATCAAACCTACAACCACCGCTTACAGACACTGCCACTAGGCTACGAAGGCCTCCAACGGTAAATACTATTCTATTCGTCATAAATAGAAAACTATGTTAAATCCGCGAGCATTCACCGCGCGACGTGCGACACCAGCCTGCAGCCTGCGGTCCGCAGTCACGCTCTGGTTGCGTCACTAAACCGACTAATGTGAAGATTATGAGCGTACAAGTAATCGTTATTGATGTTAAGTACACTAAATAGAAAATGTATGTTGAAGAATTTTTTTAAGTATTATTCAATATTACAATGTATTGAAATGAGAATTTGACGGAAAGCGGGGAAGGAGACTGTCTTAATGGGAACGATCAATTTAATATACTAGTATTTATCTTGTTGCAATCGGCTAATATTTAAGTATGATCTATTTTGTAGTAGTAAGTTTGTATTAATAAGTCGGTATAAAGTCCAATTAATTAACAACTAAAAATCATATCAAAATGAACATTTTTGATATAAATGAGATATTATTAAAATTAGGTAACGTACATCAAAATTAGATTAGTAGTTTTAAAATAATATCAATAGATTAAAAGCAGAACGAATAAAATCTTGATTGACAAAAGGAGTTTACTGAAGCTAAAAAAAATAAGGCTCGAACCTAGTGTAACATAAAAATTACGTAAAAACGCGAAAGTACTATACTAAGAATGGCAAACCATGTCTAAAAACCATAGCTAGCAACTAATTGCAAATAAACGTGTTTTGTATACTTAAGTACGAAAGTAAAAATTTCACTTCAAATAAATTCTTAAATTACCTACA
>JAEBDU010010226.1:0-29639 GCA_016802625.1 Heliconius numata | reverse complement strand
AGCACGCCCGCCGTTTTTATACCGGCGATTAATTACACGATAATGCTAACCCATTGTTACCAACATGAACTTGATGAATGTTTTATGAAAATATGTAATTTGCTGCTTTTAACAAAGAATCGTGATATATTTCGTTTCTTTTGTAAAACTTTTTAGTATTACTAACTTACTTTGGATTTAAATTAGTGATATGTTCTTCTGTTTACTACTCTCTTCTTCTTTATTAAGTGACGAAGTGTGTGCTGAGTATCGGAACCTAACGCCGCGTTTAGTCTATTCGAAATGGTGTTACAAAATCAATTTCAATATAAGCAAATCTAATGTTTATGGTTTTTAAAGTATTTGCTTCAGCTAAATATCATGATTTTTAATATAATGTTCATATTGAATTATTAATAACAATACAATATTACGTATTTAATCATATAATAGGAGATCAAGACATCAAATGAAGCGTCAATGTACAAGATCTGGAACTAATTAATTTCAAGTCTAATTGCAGCAGTAATAATCCCTTCAACCGTAACTTTGCGGATAACTGGTCAATCTATATATTGAACGTTAATGTATAAGCACATAGCAAGATGAACAGAGAGCTTAGTGGCAAGACACTCGTTCTCCATTTTCGGCTAATTTTAAAGACATTGTGTATTAGTTGAAAAAGCACAGTCTGAGTTATTCCTATAACACATGCAAACATAACGTGTAGAACTAATACATTAATATTTTTTTACAGCTTTACCCTTTTTCCCAAATACCAGAAGGAACCTAGTGGAAAACTCTCAGATCTCCGTTTTCGTAGTACGCGCGGCGTTTCGTACAGAACTCATATGGATTATGCCAATTTAAAGAATATTTCCATAAAAATTTAAATTATTTTACAATCTTTAAGCACAATTTAATATAGTGGATATATGATTTCTAAATATCCTAAGATATAAAATATATAAAATAGAAGGTGACCTTACTATTTGAACATTTAAGAAAAACAAGTCTATTGAATAAGAATTAAAGAAAGACTAATGCTGTGGAATTTCGGATAAAGAGGCTAAAAGAATATATTTAAAAAACCAACACTAAAAATTTAAACAAAATAACTGAAAAATTAAGCCTAGTACCTACATAATAAATTTGACAACCCCTTCCAACAAAATAAACACCAGAACTGCTCCATCAGCTCCACTACCGTTTCTTTATATAATTAACACCCTAATTGAACCATCAGTTGCGGTCTATAAGAGGGACTAATTAATTTAGGCAGTTTGCGGCAGTAATAAGCTTATCAAGCGTACATTTGCGGACAATGGACCTTCCTCAATGGAGAATATGATACCAATTATCGAAATTCGCCTCGTTTTGTATCGTTACGGCTTTGCTGTTAGACATTTAATTGGGACTTATCATCTACAATGGATTGTGCTATTGATATGTTTTGAGGGTGGGATAGGGGATGTTTGTATACGTGATGGTTGTAGGTTAAATTCCAATGGATAATAATTATGTTTTAATTATTTTTACTTTTCTGTTCTGATAAAAAAAAGTCCAATCAACGAGTAATGTCTCTAGGAAAACGGAGTGTCTTAACACTCCCTACGTAGAAACATTTCAACTTTTTCGCTTCCCTTATCTCCCGGCAGGCACAGAGTGTTGTATACATACTTACGTACAAAAGAAAATATATGTATAACACGAAACATTTTTTACACATACCACACAAAAGTCCATTTTTAACAACAGTTCTACAAGTACATGCATCTAAATGAAAAATATAAAATAAAAACCTAAACAGCACCGCGCTTAGTAGCTATTTCATTTGTTACAAATCACAATTCCCATAGACATGACAATAAAAAGACCATTTTAATCTCGAATAGTTTTTCTCCAGCTAACAATTTTTTCACTGCCAAGCGTGTCTGTTACCCTTAAAAATAAGACAAACTAGAAATTCCCTTTTATAAATATTGTACATCAAAGAATATAAGGCTGTTATAATAAAGTACTGATTTAAGTAAGTATATATTTTATAGCTAATTGCAATAATGTTCAGGAGTCACGTGATATCCACGCCCTCAAAGAAGAATAAATACAGCGTTTTATGGATCATTGGAAGTGGTGACTTTTCTTTTGTTTGTGGTTTTTATGTGAAAATTGAAGATAACTTAAAAATCTTGGATTAATAAAGCGCATAAAACAGGTTAGACGAGGAGGACTTAGTGTCAAGACACTTTGCTCGTCGTTCTTGGCCCGAATCTTGTATGATGGGTGGCGGGACTCAATTCTTTGTCGTACTAAAGCGCTTATATACCTAAAAATAATTTATTCGTCCGAGTGCGGGACTAACCCCATATATCGTTATCATCAAAACCAATCGATCAATACGCAATGTGTCGAAAATTGGGCTGAAAGTGAAAAAAATATTTTAACATTGGGCTCTCCTTGCCTACCCTACTAATAAGGAATATAGCGTCAAACAAAAAAAAATATAGAAAAATCGTTCCAAATTGAAACACAACAATCAGTTATTAAATTTAAAATTTAAGTACACTAAAGATAATTCTCGTACATTTAAAGATGTAATAAATGTAGTGAGCTCAGCTTAGTATCATTAACCGCTTTTAACCTTCTTAGCCAACATTGTGAGCTCCTGCCTTTCTTGTTACTGCGTACTACTCTTTAATGCTTACGATACGATTTATCGTATACCTGCTATACCTTACGATTTCCATCCGTTTCCTACTTTTTGCCGAACTCTGGAAACATTGCATGCTAAGTGATGGAATTCAATGCTGCGCTTTGCCCCGTTACCAGAACAAAGTTATAAAATATGAAATATTTATTTTTTTCTAGTGGAAATCGAATCCACAACCTGTGAACCCACAACGCAATGTCTAGAAAAATTCGGCTGCCTTCCCTCTGCATACCCTACTATGTATATGTGGGATACAACGTGAATTTGATTTATATATTTTATTATATATTTAAATATTATATGCCGTTAAATATAAAACTTATTTGTAAGATGAAACATGCATAGTAAAACCGCTCGTTAGAACTCAAGAGATGACATAATGCCATAGAAAGGGTTACAATCCGTAAGCGGCTTGCCACTACAGCTAACAGTTATTTAAAATACAAAAGAAAACTTCAATACTATTGAAGAAATGTAGTTCAAATCCAGTGTAATTAGATTGTATGTGTGTTTTGTGTACCATTTACGAAGAAATAATTGGCTGTCGTTGATTTTTTTTTACATTTTTACTAAGTGTAATCAATTTCGTCATTTCATGTAGGGTAGGCAGATAATTTAGAGCTAGGTACTACTCTACTTTCTCCGCTAATTCTCCGTTTTTACACGAACAAAACATAAATTTTCAAATCTAATAATAAACAAACTGCAGACTGTTATAGATACACTCAAATATAGTTCAATACTTTACTTAACGTAAACAGAAACTTTAAAATAATACCAACAAAAGTTCCCGGAATGGTTTATTTTAAGTTCGTACTTTAAAGGTAGTAGTACTTGCCGGTGTTGTGCTCGGCTATATCATCATAATAAAAATAAAATCTATTGTAGCTGCCATCTGACCTAAATCCGAAAGCACCATTTATGTAAAACGACCTCATTTGTGGACTGAAAAAGAATTTTTAAATTCAAATAAAACGCGAAAACAAAGGTCATTCGATATTTTTAAAACAATGATAATTTTAGCTTTCATTGTTATTTGTGTTGTTTGTATTGTGCCTGATTTAAATTTTGACTATTAAAGAATAGTAGGTAAATCCGGTTTATCTTTCTGTTTTACTAATTTCATCATCAGGTTTTCTTTTTGTGATTTTCGTATAACGTCAGCAAAGTTAATGTAATGATCTTTTTTTAACTTTTCAATTTTATTAAAATATCTCTTTAGATTAAAATATATTTTCCAATGACATTTTTTCTAAAAGCATGTAGAGGATAAATGACTAGCATACGTAATATGGCACGCTGGTGGTCACGCTCGCTGCAGTTGACAGAGGCGTAGGCTTTGCATATCTCTGCGAGTATCGATTACTTCTTTGACCTCTTTTATGGTAAAACTTATATTCTATCTGGAAAACGATGGTTCAAATGAATCAAATGTACTTGAATGTTTATATTTTAGAATTTTTCAGGTTAAGACTTTACGTCAGAAGTGGCGCACGGGCACAAGCGTGTGACTATAAACGCGATAGTTGTTGGTTCCATTCCCTGTTGGGGGAAGGAATTATAATTATAGTATTTTCAGTTCTTAAATCTGGTAAAGCGCAGCATTGAGTCCCGCAACTCAACACGGAATACCTCGAGAAATCGGCAGAAAGTGAAATGAAGTGAAACAGAAATGTCCAATTGGTAACGGAGTGTCTGAACACCAGGTTCCCAGGTTCCTTCTGCCTACCCGTGAAACTAAAAATACACATAAGTATATTGTAGCGCAGTGGGGCAACGACATATGTACTCTGTGAACGAATTATTTTCACTTGAGATTAATATGATATTTCATCTATAACATTGTAATTGTATTAAAAATGGATTGAAAATGGATTATTCCTTAGTTTTATATATTATTTATAATATTGACATATTCTTCCTGATCTCTCCTCCTTATACAAAAGCTGTAGTTGACAGAGGCGTGGACCGCGTGCATAAAACATTCCCAGGCGAGGGGATCAATTGCGTCCCGTAATTGCCCGCCCGGCCTTATTGACAGCGAGGATGCCTTTTTCTGAACGATTTTTTTCCCATTCGCAAATAAGATAAGGCACTTTTTAAACAGTAACCTAAGAATGTCGTTATGGTTTTGTCAAAATGTTGGTATTTAAATTTCGGCTATCAACTATCTTTTTGTTTTACATAATATGGCCCTGACATATTGGTGTTTAACTTCTCATGAATAAAGTGTTAATTGTCATAATTATATTTGTATTTCTTTAAACTTTAATTTTGTATTGCTTTCCTTACCACACTCTGGTAGACCATTCGCGGCGTTGAGCTTTGCCACTCAATAATCAATGTCTGAAAATTTGGCCGACCCTGCCTACACATGAAAAGCGCAAAGCTGATTTTGTTTTTCATTAAAAGCATGTTCCAAGATATTTGCTTCAGACTATACAGCACACAAAGAATATTATGGCCATCATGCCACATTTCCTTGCTCTGGTAAGAAGACGAAGCGCGACGTTGAGTTCCGGTACATAACACGCAATAAACTGGTGGTTCGTGAGGAACAGAGTATCCTAGCATCTAAATCAATACCCCTACCCACACTACCATATTCAAAATACAGTGCGAAGCTACAATAAAGTAGTAGTCCATCATAAACAACGTAACAGCTTCACAATAGCTATTCTAGTCCAATTTAAAACAAAACACCTATTCACAAACAAAAACAAATACCATAAAAAAAACCAAACCCAATAGCGCAAAGCTTAATAAAGTAAAGGGGCCCATATGTCATCACGTCACCAGTTCACACCGCGGCGCGGGGCCGAAACCGTCATTGCAATGTATGTAATATTTGTTCGAAATGCATTATTAGTTCCGTACAAACCTAACTAAAGCCACATTTCAACGGTCTCTGGAGTACGCGAGTGCGGGAGAGTATATTAAAGCGGGGCACTATAAATTTGAATAAACTATAGTTACGCCGTTTTCGCGTCCGCCGCGCCGAGCCGGTGTGTTTAAGTAACTAATGGTGTTAGGTTAATTAAATACTGTCTCATGATGGTTCGTTTTGAATTGTTTTAAGTAAACGCGACGGTTGTAAATTCGATTCCCACTCGGAAAAATGAAATATTTTGTTTTTTCATTTTCCTCACTCCGGAAAGTTTTACTAATCAACACGCAATGTCTCGAGTTCGAAAGTGGGGAACGGAAATTTGAATGGGAACGGAGTGTCTTATCTCTAGGTTCCCTCTGTCTACCTACCTATTTTTATCTACCAAAATCTTCTGTGCACAATCATCATTCTATGCGTTATTTATTTAAATATAAAAGTGCTTAACAATGATTATTGTTTCTATAGCACTTCCATATTATGAAAATAAAATATATTGCTAATTAATATTCCAACATTAATTAGTATTCATATAAACGAACTAAAATCCTAATGAATAATACAATATAGAAAATAATTAATTAGTCTAACAACAACACTTAATACCTGGTAAATATATTTTTATGAAAACAAACTGCTATTTTCTAATATAAAATAATTGATAAGATAAAGTACACAGGAAAATCTTCTTAACAGTGCCTCCTCGACCCACTTTCCTGAGCCTCTACTGGTCTGTGCAATAATGTATATATCGTCAATCAATCGAGCACTTCTAATATCGCTGGAAAAGGCTTATGCTGCTAGTGATTCTGGTCCTAAGTTGAAGGATCCGAGTTCTTTTTTCTATAAAAAATATATTTATTTGGGTTTTCTGAGCTTTATTACGGGGCTGAGTTCGGCTTCTCTCTCTCTATGTGTTGAATTAGCGCAATTATAATGATTCAGAGTCAAATCATTTCTTAATATTCTTATTTCTTCGCTCTGGTCACGAGGAAGAAGCGCAACGTTGAATTCCGCCACTCAATACGCAATGCCTCACGGATTCTTGATCACACTACTCACAATTATTCATTTGCACAAAACCAAAATTATATTATAGAGATATTGTTTTCGGAACAATATTAACATACAATAATATATGTAAGGGAGAAGTGGCATGAAAGAGCCAGTTTACTAAATGAAGCAAAAAAATATACTTTTAATTAAAGAAATTAAGATTTTATTTCCTCAAATTATTACTTATTTATTAAACTAGGTAATTTCGTACGAAATAACCCTTAAATACAATAATTAATCAATAAAATATTCATTTTAAAAAAATGTGTCATTTGGCTCTTTCATAACATTTCGGTATTGAAAGAGCCATTAAAAGTTATGAAAGAGCCAGTCTTATATTATGAGGTATAACAGTGAAAATTATGCTAAACAATATTAAATAAAAACGATTTAATAATTCTTATTAAAAAGTAATGTTTTTTTTAATTCTATTAGTCATTTTAAGTAGATAATTCTAACAAACTTTTTAATCTTATATTATTCAGACCAATCACATTATATTATTCTATTTTTCTTAACATTATATTATTCTTAACATTATACAACATAAAATCTTTGCAGTGCTTAATTTCTCAAAAAATTTTTGATTTTTCGGGCCTTTTTAGTTTTTTCTTTCGGCTCTTTCAAAGCCCGTCCACCCGGCTCTTTCATAACCTATTCTATAAAAAAATATAACCTCCAAAATGACAACGATATCAAAACTTTTCAAACTCAATTTTAATGCAGTTACAAGGCCAAATATATACATAAACTCAATCTATATTCCAATTACCCGTATTTGTTTACAATGAAATACTAAAAAACAACTCAAAGGAGGTAAAATCCTTACTTTGGAATGCCAAAAACTTCAACTCGACGTATCGGCGTCCGTTGGTTCCGATGAACTGTAAATTTTTTGTGGGTGGCGTGAAATCAATGTTGCCATTTAAAAATAAAATATTCTAACGAATCCGTTCCTAAACTACTATAATATTGCAAGTGGCTCTTTCAAAACCTGGCTCCTTCATGCCACTTCTCCCTTACTAATTTATTATATTATTATTATACTTATTATATTATTATTACTTATTAATTATTCGCAAAGTAGCGGGCAGCGGCTGGATGCGAAGAGCTGAAGATCGAGCTCAGTGGCGTGCCATTGGAGAGGCCTATGTCCAGCAGTGGACGAGGACAGGCTGATGATGATGATGAATTATATAATCATTATTTAAACTTATATATTCATCAATATACCACCAGTCCTTCATTTATATGTCACTTGTCATCTGTCTTCTGTCCTCCGTCATCTGTCTCCATATGTCAGCATCAATTATCGTCCATCGTTAGTACTATAAAAATATAATCAACAAGTAATTAAACAGATATACAACATAGCTTATATAAATACTATAAGAAGATTACCATTTTACTGTAAATATTATTTTATAGACTATATTATTATATATTTTATTTACTTAATGTAGTTTCTACTGCTACATTGTATTTTTAAAATAAAATACGGGATTTCTTTTGTTAAAGTTTATAAATAAAAAGTACGCCTCCTTTTGTGTCGCTTACTATGTACAAAATTGTATGGTTTACTAGAGTATTACGTATCTCTTAGTATCTAGGTCGCAGTATAAATATTTTCACATAAAATTATTGGATTTTTTCTATATCAAACGCAATTTCCTTGAATTGTATAAAGCACAAAGTAACGTATAATTTTGTTCTTTATATATTTTTCCAGCTTAATGCTGTATCCCATACACAGTAGGGGAGGCAAAGGAAGCCTAGTGTTAATACTTCCGTTCCTGTCTTTCCGCCGAATTCTGGAGGCATTGCGTGTTGAGTTGCGGAATTCAACGCACCGCTTTGCCTCGTTACCAGAACGAAGAAATGGAAAATGAAATATTTTTTTCCTCATTAACAACGCTTGTGCCCCCGCACAACGACTTTCCTCGATGGATATTACTCTTAAAAATGTCATTCTGCTGCAACTTTTCGATCAAAAGTTGGTCAAGATTTATAAAAAATGTCTTAACGGTACTTTTCTCGTGAAGCTTTGTGAAGTGACCATTGTCCTAAGCGTTGTTAGTCACGAATTATGGTGCGCCGGCTCATTATTTTCTAGTGCAGCCTTATAATAATATATAATACATTTTCTGCTACGAGAAGCTTTTGTTTCGTATCTTGAAAAAGTACTAAGTGTTTTACTTTAGATTTCTTCCACATATAGCGAAGGAGGTAGAAAGAACTTAGTGTTAGGGCACTCTGTTCTCCACTTTCAGCCTATTTACATGTTTAATTGCAAAAACCATTAAAATAGTAATTTTCGAGAACAACTTGATTACAAATTGAACTTTCCATTGACACATTACAATCCTGAAATTGGTACGGAACCCTCGGTATGCGAGGTCGACTTGTATTTGACCGGCTTTTTTTAATTATATTCTTTTAAAATACAAATGTATTAAATGTTTTAAATAAAACTATTTATTATTATCTTAAGAGTCTTCTCACTCATCTTAATTATCATTTTCTATTGTTCAGAAGAAGATTAATAATAAAATATACTTATCTTATGTACAAATGTACATACTATCTAGAAATCTTGATATACACGCGGCAAGTTCAGTGAGTGAAGGAACAAGCGACACATGCGATACAAGGTATCAAAAACTTCGCCCGTTAATAAGTTGGTTTCGGCTATGCTCGTATATCGTGTATTCGGAGTTACGAGCGCGCGCGACATGTGTTCTTGGCTAATTTAATAATAAAATAACTTTGAGTGATAATAAATTCTGAGTGTTGCTGTTGCTGAAGTGTTTGGTGTGGTGGAAGTAAATGGAAGTTGAGGTGTGGATTTGAATCCGTTTCGGGGGATCTTTCACTTCACTTTATGCTTTATCATCAGGATTAATTTACCTAGTCATAAAATGTAAAATGAATAACGGATAACCGTTTATATTTTAAAATTTTATCTAATCGACAATAAGTTAATGTTTCTATATCTTAGTAGAAAGCGTATTTTATAGAACTTCAATACAATTGTGCTTTTACATTCATAACCTAACAGCACTTAAAGCAAAACATATCAAGTAAAAACTAAGATTAATAATAAGATTTTCCATCTAAAACTTGTATTCAGATCAACATCAAAAATAATTATACCACTCTACATAAAGTTGAAACTAGTCGCCCCGTCATTTCCATTTCATTACCGACTCAAAGGAACTCCAAGCAAATAAAGTTGAGGAACGTTTTTTGGCTGAAAGTTAAGTTTAAATTCGCAACCCTAATTTACCCGACTCCCGCTTGACACTCGGGGCACGTATTTTTCCTTTAACTCGTATTTTTCCTTCAACGCACGATATACGGCCAAGTTCTTAGGAAATTATAACGAAGAAAGTCGTATTTGTACCACTAGACCAGTTGAAATATTGTTATAAGTTTGAAAAGTTCTCCTCTTCATATAATATGTGGGGACGCTGATGGAAAGTCTGTAATGAGATGTAGGGCAGTTATTTATACAAGGCTGTATAATATATGACTTTGATATAATGAAAATATATGAACGAATAGTTAGAATAGTTTGAACGAGAAATATTATAGATGATCTATGACCTATATTTGAACAATTGTTGTATTTTATTAGATGTCGTCATAAGCCAGTTATGAGAGAACTCCGTTTTCAGGTGACAACCTACGGCTTATTCGTAAAGGCGTGGCCAGACCGCCCAACGATACGTTCTTCTTCTAAGATTTTCATTAAAAATGATGCAATGCTGGGTACATTTCACTTCAAAATACGCAATACCCTAAAACCTGATAGAAAATAGAAAACAAAACATTTTAACTCCAGATTCTCTTAGCCTTTGCTATTATTTTCTTATCCTGCTTCATCACAAATAGAAGACCTCCGAAAATAGTTTGACCCACTTATTTTAACCGATACCTAATTATATCAAACAAAGATATGGAAAAAATCCAGGTGAGCAGTGAAACCAGGATACAAACACGCAACCCAATCCCAGGAACGGAATCAACAGCTTAACTAATTATTAAGTTCGTCGGAGCGTGGCAGAATTTCAGAAGTTGTTTAATTTGTGGTGCAGAAGAAGTGTCCCTAGTTCGCGTTTAGTCACGTAATCGCTCTCACAACTTGTAACAATCGTTAGGGCAAAGCCGCTGGTGCTGGTACTGGGAATTATTGAGTTTGTCTTTAATATAATTGAGTTTTAAATATGATCGTAAATTGACAACTAGTTTAATTTTTTTTTATTTTTTATGTCCTCCCCTAAGGTATATTGATAAAAAACGATTGAATTAAGAATTTTATTATAGTATCGATTTTATCAAGTGAGAATTTTTTTTATTTACTCCAGCTTATAGTCTCCAATTCGATCAGTAAGGGGTACCTAGTGTTAAGACACTTCGATTCCCCACTTCGCCGAAATTTCCGAGGCATTGCGTGTTGAGTGGTGAAATTTAATGCCGGACTTTTTGCCTTGGTGCCTGAAGGAAGAAATGAAAATATTAATAAATAATAATTTATTCACCCGAATGGGGATCGAACCCACAATCATCGCATTACAGTCAAGACGGCCTAAACTTTAATTTATCTAAAGTATATAATTATATCAATAAGTATATGTACATCCTAATGAGTTCCGTTGTCTGTCTCAAGCTTACGGAGTGTTTGAGGGCCATCAGCGCTAATGAGACTCTTCGCTGTCCCTCGCTGATTAAATATTTTGCTTCTACCACCTTTTAATAACGGGAAATAATCTTAATTTTATTGTTCGCGATCATTAATTTAATGATCTTGAAGAATGTGCTTTTTTGAGTTGAATTTTAGTTAAGAGTTAAAATTTGGCTGTGAAAATATTATTTTGTATAAAAAATTAATTAATTAATTAAAATATTGTTTTTGTAAGTTTGTGTACATTAATAACATAGACATATTTTTATGTAGTCTTAAGGCACTCCGTTCCCATTAAGACACTTAGATTTCTCACTTTCTGCCGAATTCTGAAGGCATGGCGTGTTAAGTGGCGGAGATTAACGCCGAGCTTTTTCTCATTACTGGACCGAGGGAATGAAAATATTAAATATTTAATTTCTTCAAATTTCAATCGAACCCACGACCCGTCGCGTATACAGTCCCACGCTTCAACCCCTGCACCACGACGGCCTCTTACAATAAATGCATAATACAAAAATAGCAAACTAGTCTATGCACTATAATCCAATTGAAAGTAACTTCCCAGCAAGTTCCCGCAACTTGGTAGACTTAGTGATTTAAATTTACTACTCGCCCTGTCCCCTTGCACTTGCAATTTTAACGATCACCCACTATCTAAGTTTATTTAAAATTAGATTGCAAGAACGGCGGGCGCCTACTTTTAGATTACCTTTTATGTTTTATTTATTTAAAAATTGTTTTTTACTTCTAAAGTTCTTTCGAGTTGAAAGAACATTAAATTAATCGAGAAAATTAAGATATTTCTAATTATAAACAATATTATTTAACACAGTGGAACAGAACAGAACTATTGATTATATTTAAATTTTATTCATACCATTGAAAACAAGTCAAAACACTGTTGGATTCCGTAACTCACAGCAACAAACAGAGTGTTATTTAATGTTATCTCGTCTGATCTCCTATACGCAACGAAAACGTGAGGCAAAAAAGAAAGAAATAGAAAAAAAAACATCTTCAAGCTTTAACGTCAAAATGAAAATAAATTTAAATGGAAATCCCCCGAATAAGAATCGAACCTACCCTACAAACTCTACAAATAAACTTGTTGCAATAACGTAAAGTATTATAAGAAAAATAAAGTTTATCGCTCGTAAACACTGAGTTATAGATAAAAGAAGAATGGAATCCACTTGATGGCACCTCAGGATAATTTAGTTGGAGTGTCTTTTTATTTTTCTCAAGTTTATGAGATCGTTTGCGGCGATCTCCACCTCCCTTTACAATTTATGGCCGCCACTATCAATTGTCGCGGATTGCGAAACCATGGTGCCTACTGAAGCAGTGTTTTCATTTACTTTAATTGTTATTAAATTGTTGTTTTATCTCAATGGGAAAGCTGAAATATGATGAATGAGATTCCGGATATAGCAAGACAGTAGAGAGAGAGAGAGAGTTAAGACCCTCCGTTCCCGTTAAGACACTTCCAGCTTCCTACTTTTCGACGAATTCTGGAGGCATTGCGTGTTGAGCGGCGGAGCTCAACCCTGCGGTCCTACTAGAACAAGGAACTGAAAAAATTACCAAAATAAAAAATGAAAATATTAAATATTTAATTTCTTCGAGTGGGGATCGAACTGAAAACCGCAACGTAGCACGCTCCTGCATCACGACTTGCCTAATAAAAGGTATATAGTGAAAATTTAATTTAAAACACACGGACAGACAAATCGGAAAATTTTCAATTACGCTGGAATTTCATCCTTATAGGGTTTTAAGATTTTGTTTTTCATTCGGATTTAATTCGAAGCAATTATTTGTGTAAACGGTAATTGAGTTGAACCCTTTTAGGAGGTCGGCGGGCAAGTATTTTATTTTATTAGTGAATTAAGAGTCCACTTTGTTTAGCACTTGCACATTTTATAACACCTTCTGTAATTAAGTTGCATTTTATAATTACGACCTGATATTTATGTTGAATTTATACCTGAAATGATTCGACAACGATTCTTGTAGCAATCGATGCTAAATAAAGATATTTTAATTTTAATTATATGGACAGTCAAATAAACTTTTTTTACGTTCATTAATATTTTGGTGTGAAGTAGAGCATAGTGTATACATCACTCCATCTCTCACTCTCCGTTTATTATTTAGGTGGACCATATGCCGCACCTCATCTAAGTAGGCCAAGAATTTCTGTCCAAATATTCATAAATATGAATTCATATATTGTCATCGCGCATATAGTAGTTTATATAGAGCGAACTCAGTGTTAAGACACTTATTCCCAACTTTCCGCATATAAGTTGATGTGGCGGGACTTAACGCCGTGTTTTGAGGATCAAAAATCAAACATAAAAATGCACAACACTAGTTCTATAGATACTAGAAAGAAGACAAAATATTATAAAAAACTTTTTACTCTCCACGTCCCAGCACTATAACAACTAAACTACTGTAGTGTGCAAACAAACTGTACGTACTCATACGAGATCGTCCCACCGCATGTCGTTCACATCTCAGAAACAAATCAAACTTAAAATTGGTTTTCGAAGTGAAAACTAGAAATGGTTCATCATATTTTATAGGTTTTTTTAAATATACTCGTATATATATATTAACTACAGTCACATGGTCCGTACATATTTTCAACTTATAAAAATTATTAGTACCCGCTAGCGACCTGCTCGCGACTTCGCTCGCTTGAACTACACAATTATCTATTTGCTAATCTGAATTACTTTCGAGTTCTTCAAAATTCGAAAACTTAAGTTTCAGCCAATTCAATAAAATAGTTAATTTTTAGTTATAAAAAATAGTTAAATTATGAAGGGGTATGATTAATATTATTTTACAAAATTTCATTTTACCATACCATTTCCAGTTTTCATAGTGAAAACTAGAAACGCTTCATAATATCTTATAGGTTAGATAACCAAGCATTTATATACAGTACGAAAGTCGTAACTCGGTAACTGATGGCAGCTAAATCTGGCACCCCCAGATAATTTTCACCTGAGGACACCCCGCGACGCTGCTGGGAAATTTATGGTACCAGATACAATCTTCATTGTAAGAATTTTGAATCTCGATGTAAATTTCAAAATTGGTTATACTGGATAGGATGGGTTTGGAAATAGTTGGTTTAGGTATTTAGTATTTTTTTTTGGTGTTATTAATAGTATTTTTTTACATTTTCTTTATTTTTTTCTCGTATTGAATTTTATAAAATTTGGATAAAAGAATTCATTGTGTTTGATTTAATTGGACATTTTTCATACGGACATATACGAGTATTTAATTGGTCAACGTTAATGTCCTAAAATATTTGTATCAATAAACTTTAATTATTATAAAATCTTTGTACGTGTTTTTGTTAGTTTTACGCTGCATCCTAGAACGAATATTAATTAGGGAAACTCAACGCTGGTTTTTTGAAAGAACCTAATTTTAATTTAAAATACTTGTTTGAATTAGACGTAATCTTATAAAAGGTCACTTTGTTTCCCTTTGCATTATAGCTATTTACGATTACCTGAAACAAGCATACCTAACAAAATAAAAGCATAACTTTGACTAGCTGGCTGACTGACTGATTTTACTGATTAAACATTAACCAATTTTTAAGAAAAGCCAATAAAATATATTTTATACCACTTCCAGTAGATAGCTCTCACCCCAAGAATCTAAAGTGTCGCTTACAATAACGATGTTAACCGCCATAGACGATTTACATAATTCATTCGGGTATAGGCTTAGCGTATGCTTTGATATAACGTATGCCACACGTTCATTTGCCCTTTTAGCTACCTTTACTTTGCTAAGTGATATTGGCATCACACTTAAACATTATAAGGGATTATTTGAAAAGGTTAATAATTATTTAGTACTTTATTATAGTATAGTTTTTGTAATATAATATGTATAAATGTTTAAAAAAAAGAATGCAATTACTTTATTTTCTTCCATTTTTCAATGGAGGAAGCCAGCAAATCATTGCAAATTATCGAGATATTGTATGCCAATTTGGCGGCGAGCTACCACTTTTTTCGTTTACTCGGGGGACCAAAAATAATTAATTCCTCCGAATGGGAATCGAACTATTATCTATAACTACAACCAATTAATAAAAAAGCCTCACTCGTATAAATAATGCTATTTTTAAATATTTTTAATTATTTGATAGAAAACTATTTTTAAAAAAATATTTTAAAAAATTATGTACCGGGACTCAAACCCGCGCCTCTTAACAATTGATCCAATATATGTATATATACAATCTACGTAATTCATTTGCCACAAGTCTCCGCTCTTTGCATCACAAAGCTAGTGTGTTTAAGTATTCTTAAATAAAGGTATGCTTTGTTTTTTCTTAGAAAAACCTTCCAGTTAGATGCGTGTCATTGTCGTAAAAGCATTTTTTCCTTTGTGGTTCTTTGTTGGTCTGATTTGTGTACTATGTCAAGCGTATCTTTAGACTTTATGGAGCATCGTTGGAATTATATCTGTGGGCCGTTTGAATGTAAATTTGCGGTGGCGGGTTCGATTCTTACTCGGGAGAATGAATAATAATAGTTAATATTAACGAAGCGAATAATCTAATTTAATTTCTGAAAACATCAGTATACTTTTTTATTTGCACTCTATCGCTGCACCACGCGACGGCCTCAAAATGAATAATTCAATAGTATTTAAAAACAACATATTATATTATATTCGCTTCTAAAACTACAATAAACTACTGCAAGAGAAATATACAGCAGAGATCGTAATAAAAGCAACTTTAATATAAAGTTCACAATGAAATATTCGCGACAGGGAGGATACCTGCAAAATAGAATTAAAGATGCCAGTTCAAGCTGCGAACTCTTTCACCTGAAATATGTCTCTTTATTGTATCTCCTCTGTCGTCTAGCGCTTGTTTTGACGTGATTTATGTATGGATTAAGGTGATTCTTTAATACCTAGTAGCAATTTCCTTGGACTAAATGCTGAGATATTGTCAAGATTGAAATTATTAAAATGTTGTTTTTCTTTTTGTTTTCAAACGATAAATTTTAAAAGTAATTTTTTTTAAAAATTTCACGTTAATTTCCACATTAAGCAGTATCCTGCTTTCTGCTTATCAGCAGAGGGAACCTTGTGTTAAGACTCTCGGTTCCTCACTGTCCATTCAATCCCTATCAATTTTCGTGACATTGCGTGATGAGTAGCAACACACAACATCATCCCCGTCTTGTCTTGTCACCAGAACGAAAAAATAAAAATAATTCATTGCACCTTATAGGAATTGAACTCACAACCGTCATGTATTTCAGTCACTCTTTTTTGTTTTTAAAGCCTCGATACGTATATAGCGTGAAATAAACTCCATTAATTTCATTCAATATAACAGCTGTTGTTGTAAAACACGTTGTTGTATGAAACGTCGATGCCACCAATGTTTTGTTTGTCCAATTGCCTATAAAGATTTGGGTCGACGCGCTCTGATTGATTTGAACCTCATAAAATTTCATGAGCTCGTATCGTTTTTCAGTTCTATTGAAAAGATTGAATATTTTATTGACAATTTTACATGATGGTTAAATTTTTTTAAAGGGAGAAAATTTATTGAATAATTGTTTGCGATTATTATAAATGTTGTTCGGACGTTATGAATGTTTGCTAGATTATAGAAAAGAAATAGATATTTTTCTTTATATGAAGAGCGCAGTGACGCGTCACTCCATTCCTTCATTGTTGATTTATTTTAGAAGAATTTCCTGTTAGATTGCTGGTCCCAACAACTAGACTTTAACTAACCCCAAAAACAATACGTAAAAATAAAAAAAAAATACTATTATGATTTTTTTCCCCAGTTATTACAAAATTCATCAAACAAAGTTTGTTTTTGCGATCGCTGAAACGAGTCCCCCCTTCAAAGTTTATTACACGAATATCTCAGCTTAGCACATGGAGAGTCGTTTCATTACCGCCTTTAATTTTATGCATGGACGCGTGCACCGTCATAGAACGTCTTGCTCCAATTTTACACGAGAATGGAAATATTGGGGGTGGGAAACCGCGGAATTTTATTATGTACGTAAGATATTTGTTGATTTTCGTAACGTTGCCCGATTTGTTGTTTTTTTTTTCTTTTTAAGTTTTCGGTGTTTCCCGCACATATCATAGGGTAGGTAGAGGAAAACTAGGGACCTATTGTTAAGACACATCGTTTCCAGGATAACACTTCCGTTCCCCAGTTTTCCCGCGTAATTCTTTGGACATTGCGTGTTAAGTGGCGGAACACAACACCGCGCTTTACCTCGTTTCTAAAGCGAAGAAATGAATACAATAAATATTTCATTAACTAACTAACTCTATAGGGACCATAACAACATGGCTTTGTGGTCAAAGTACTTGGACAGTCTCTAAGAAATGAGGATTCCACTACCATTTAATTTTTATACGTTAATTAAAAAAAAAAGTTATACAGTGTTTTTCTATATCCGAAAATAACAAACAAAATTCTAATTAAGCGTTCGAAAGCGCTGGTCGCTCAGCTAACAAACTGCCGAAGCTAAATCGTCCATGCGCGGATACATCAGAAGCATATTTGATAAAGTAAAACACTCATAATAAAGCGAGTGCAACAAATATTTGAACAGCGTACAGGGATCGAAATTAGAGTTAGATTAATTAATTTTATTTGCTTTATTTTTATTTATTTTTTATGTTTATTTTATTTGTTTAAGCCGGGCGTTCGTGCTGGGCGGGGCTGGGTTAAAATTAGCCACGATTTTTAATTTATCAGTAATTTTACATCGAATCTTGTAGAGGCGAGTCGTGGAACACACCACGTTTTTTCCTATTACCAGAGCACAGCGACGAATGGAAATAATTTCTTTCTTCGAGTGGGTATCGAACCCGCAACCGTCGCGCTTACCGTCAGACAATGGCCAACTTATGTAACAACACGTAGTGTACCTCCACGGAGTTCACGATTCCTCTAAGAGCTTTAATATTTTCAATCAAAAGACTCATATGTTATAACTCGTTGGGTTGCTATGAAATATAATTTTAATCCTTGTCACGACACCCAATGGGTTCCTCTTATTTACAGAGGAGGGTAAAAAAAAAGAAATCTTCACGAAGCCATTTCGTTCGCTGACAACGAATTGTTTGTCACTGACATGACTTCAGTATGTCATTTTGTAAAAGATTAATATTTTACAGTTGCAATGTTGATAATATTTTATACTGACATATTATACTTACATACTGTGATGTCAGTCGCGACGCGGGGGCACAAACGTGTAAATTATATACGACAGGTTGTGGATTCGATTCCCACTTCTGGAAATGCGCTAACGAGGTTAAACGTGGCGTTGAGTTCCGCATTTTCATTTCTTCGGTAACTAGACAATGTCTCGAAAATTGAGAAAAAAATGGAGAACGCAATGTCTTGAGAATAGGTTTCCTCTGCCTAAGATAAAGTAAAGCTGTTTTTTTTACATATTTTTGTTATAAAATATTCTCCGTAAGTACGCTAAAATAAATATTAAAAAAACATGCATACACAAAAATATAAAAACATATTTTTATAATATTCGAACCGCAATTCTATCACTTATAACAGTAATATTAATATACTATTTCAATCTGGGCTTATGGAGCGTATCTAAAGTTCTCTTTTTGCACGTTTTCCATTATGTATGTAACAAAATCACATAAAATATTAAAGGCCATCGTATCGCAGCAGCAATGAACGCCTGACAATAAACACGAGGGTCGTGTGTTCGATTCCTACTCTAAAAATGTATTATTTTTATTTCACTCTGGTAAGAAGGCAAAACACGACGTTGAGATCCATCCCTTAACACGCAATCTCTCTGCTTTATACGGGATACAGCGTGAACACTGATAAACATACATATTATATTTCATACAAATGTCACTCAAAAACATAATTTACCGTTAAAAATGAATATTCAAATACGTATTTGGAATATGACTCGTGGCTTACGTTTGAAATGGCGGCGGTATCTGGCATCAGCCAGTCAGCATTTCAGGATTAACTAGTCAACTGTACTCCATTGCACTCGTCGTAGAATTAAACTATTAGCCGGCCTTTGTGATGATATTATGAACAATTTTCTCTCATATACTTTTCTTTTATTCTTTTCTTTCATGTCAATTTAATACTTGAAGTAAAAAAAGTAAAAATACTCTTTTTTTCTATTCTTTTTATTTTTTTGTGCTCGACGGTGGTTTTATAAAGCTTTTATTTTTAATGTTTCATAGTGAAATTACTTTTTTTGAATATCTGCCTTGTCGAATTATAATATTTTTCATATCCTTACGCATCTCGTATTACGACGTACCGTGAATTATATTGCGTTGTATAAAATAGATTACACGGTCTCCATTTTTCCACTTGAAAGACATTTGTTTTTACTTATACTTGTATCCTGCAGTAGGCAGAGGGAACATGGGAACCCAGTGTTAAGGCACCCTGTTTCTATTAAGACACTTCCGTTCCCCACTCTTTGCCAAGGCATTGCCTGTTGTCAAAGAGAAAAAATGAAAATATTTAATATTTAATTTCCTCGAGAGGGAACCAAACCCACAACCTGTGGCAAACCCCATAAACACACTCGCATGTTTATGCCCCTGCGCCACTACCAACCTCGTTATTTTAATTTCCATACAAATATTTTCCTACTTATTAATAAAACAAAAGATGATGGTACAGTAATTAGGTCAACGTTGCGTCGCCCACTACCTCTCTTACCGCATAATGAATGAAACAGACAAATGAATTTTATACTTGAGAAGTCCTTTTTCGCTTCATACTTATACCTCAAGGAGTTAAATCAACATATTATAGCTTTTATTAAATTTGTAGAAATAAATATATTTTTCACTTTATTACAGAGAAATACTAATTATAAAATTAATAAGACATTATAATATGTTACGCAGTGAAAACCAACGATTAGCTGAAATCGAATCCACTACCGTTTTACGTTAAACACTTCATTTCTAGTAAAGCTTATAAGCTCATTTCGAATTTCTCAGAGAGAGAAAGCTTCTCTGAGCAGTAAAGCGCAGGAGTCCCCTAAAACTTACATTTAGATAACAAATCCCAGGTACTGTTTTGAAGTCCTCGCTCGAACCCATGGAATGCTAAATAGTTTCTTCTCTCATAACTCAACCACAATGAGGTAATACCTCAGCTTCACGTTGTATTCCGCATTCAGCAGGATAGGCAGAAAGAACATAGTGTTAAGACACTCTATTTACTTTCAAATTTTTCGAAACAATGCGTGTTGAGTAGAACGCAAAGAACTCAACGCCGCCCGACACCAAAAAGATAAAAATATTAAATATTTAGTTTCCTCGATTGGGGATCGTATTCACACCCTTTAGTGTTTACAGACACACGCCTGGGCTCCTGCGCCACAACTGGCCACATACATACACTACATTATTTAAGAGTTATTGAAATTCCAAAATTTACCATAAATCTAATATCTCAATTTCACATTCGATTTAACGTATATTACCTATTTCATCATTTCTATTGGCATTTACTAATATATCTCTGTGTTATACGTGCATACATATATCTAGTGCGTAGTATGAAATGAACTGACCGACATTAACTCATCCAGATCAATTGACGTAATAGCCATCATTTGCATAACATCTGCCTTGCCACGATAGCCTCTATTAGGATACCTGGCCCTAGGGTGCAATCCTTATTAATCCTACAATCTTTAAGGATTAATATGCGACGTAATAGGTTCGACTCCCACCCGAGCAAGTAAAATGTTTTATATTTTCATTCTGCTCTGGTAACGAGGCAAAGCGTGTCGTTGAGTTCCGCCACTTAATACGTAATGTCTCTAGTATTGGGCGCACAGTAATGAACCGTAGTGTCTGAATCGGAACAGACTGTCTTAACTCCAGGTTCCGAAGTTCCCTTTGTCTACCCCATGTGTGAGATGCAGCGTGAAATTAAAACAAAAGAAGCTCCTATTAATAATTCATACAAAAAACTTACTAAACCTAACATAATATGTCTTGTCATATATTGTCTCGCACATGACAAAATTCTCATCTTAACACGAAATGCCTTTTTCTATTTTCTCTTTTTCCACCGGACTAAAGGCTTATTCAAACTATGAAACAAAACGGTGCCCTACGTGCCATGTTTTCGTCTTTGATGTACAAAGACATACATACAGACATACATACATACATACATACAGACAACAGACTATGTTTATAATTCAGTGGGAGCATTCACAAATTAGCGAGACGACTTGTAATTATGTAATGGTATTCTAATGGAAGCGTAGCTGCTGTGGCTTATCAGCCCTGTTTAACTATTAGCTGATTGCTTAGCAAATTTTGAATAACCAGTTTTTTATTGCACAAAAAAAGGTTTTTTTTATTTATTAGTCTTTGTGGGATTTGTATCGGCACTTTTTGGATTGCTTGTTTGAACTAAAGGTAACAAACATACTTATATGTTTAAATTGAGCTACGATTTTATTTCTATAAAGCCACAACATTTTATTAAATTTAATTATTTATAAATAAAATAATTTAAAAACAAGAGTAATTTTTTACTCAAAAATTTTAAGAAACATCTATAAAATACGGTTCGACTTGGGATTCACAGATTCGAAGTGGAAAACAGGTAGTCTGTGCACTAACTCTACTTGCTTAAACAATTTAATTTAACTTAACATTTCAATTTACGAATGGAACTTATGATTAGCATATATTTTAATGCTGCAAATATGTGTATAAACATTCTTAAAGACCTACATTTCCTTAAGAATTCTATTATCTTCATACCACATAGAAAAACTTTTAAAAAAGGCTAGCAAAGTTTCAATGTTGTTTTATTTTAATATACTAAAATAAAAAGCACAGCGAGGCCACATATATTAACAATAACGCTAGTGTAATACAGTGTTGGGTTCCAGTAATTGGGTCAACAAGCAAACGGAATAAGTTTTGCCGCTCGCGGCGTACGCGTTAACACATCGTAAAATATTATCAAGCTGATGAAAATTAAATTTTCTATATACTACTTGTATTAGTTTACCAGAACTTTATTAGATTTTATAAATTTGTTGATTCTGTACTTCCTGAAAAAGAATAAAGTGTGATAAATAATATGTAATTTAATAAAAAACAAATATAAACGATTGTGCTCGGATCTATAAATTATATAAATCTTATGTTCCGAGGAGGTCATTAGCCTACTCAATTTCGGGTTCTTAGACAATACATATAGATAGTCCTGGAATCAGGAACCTAGGAAGATACTCTGTTTACGAAGTTGAGTTACGGAACTCAACGCCGCGCTTTGCCTCGTTATCAAAGCGAAAAAATGAAAATATTAAATATCTCATTCCTCTAAATGTAATGTAGTAGTCGCACGCGCTTGCGTTCTTACGACACGACGGCCTGAAATAGTCCACAAATATATACTAAAATAATACAAAATAACTCATAAGAACCTACATAAGTTACCATATTTCATAACTAACAAGAACCTCCCTCCACAGCATCTAATTCAAAGAGACAACGAGTAATTAATTCCCATCTAATTACGAAGTGATTTGTGAGACACGTCTTAGAAATTACATACTATAACGTGTACTGAAACTACTTTAGAAGATTACTAATGAAACTACGTGATGTCGTTTAAATTGAGGCTTAGGCACTTTAGATTTTATCACCCGAACTTGGCATGTAGTAAATTTTCCTTTTTTTGTCTATAATGCCGGAGTTTAACGCCGCGCTTACACTACGAGGATATCGGAATAATTCAAATCCTTATTGTTATTCCTAGCTTTTCTCTCATTGAGACACGATGGTCTCTAACAGTTATTGATTTTTAAATATCGTACATTAATTGATTGTTTTTGTAAACTCGAAAATAAGAACTCAAGCAAAATAAGACTCTTTGACTCTCGTCGTGTTGAGTTGTGTTAACAATTATATTAACAATAAAGCGAGGCGTTGAATTCCAGCGAAATTTAAACGAAAAGCGGAGAGTTTTACAGCTAGGTTCCCTCAGCCTACTCTACTGTATGTGGGATGCAATGAAGCTAAAAAAATAATATTTTTAAATCCTGTCGGATCGTATCTTTTTAATATAACATAAAGAAATGGTGGCCTGCTTATGTCAGTGAATGAGGAATTACAAAATGTCGGCTATCAGATTAGTCCGGGCTTAATCGTCGTCAGAGCAAGATTATGATCTTTAATCTCAGAACATTTTCTTGAAAATACAAAAAATAGAATCAATTTGTCCAGTCTATTTTTTATGACAGCTTCACACTATATCCCGTACACAGCAGGGTAGGCAGAGGGAAGCTAGTCTTAAGACATTCCGTTCCCCATTTTCTATCGAATTCTAGACGCGTTGCTTTATGAGTGACGGAACCAACACCGCGCTTTGCCTCGACATCAGCGAAGAAGAAATGAAAATATAATTCTATACAAATATTTCATTTCTTCGAGTGAGGATCGAACCCACAACCTCTCGCATTTACAGTCACATACAAGTGCCCGTGCGTTACAACTGGCGACACGACTTTATGTTATTTATATTATTTTTTATTTTATTTATGAAAAATATATAATATTGTCTAACTGACACGTGACAATTGAACAAATTGACAAACTGTGAAAATTCAATAAAATCCTTTGAGACCAGTTAAAGACAATTTAAAAATACATATACAGGTATACCAAATCCCTACTGTCTTCCACAGATCTTAACCAAATATCGGTCGGTACGTAACTGTGTTTAACGAAGCATCACAAACTCGGCTTTGAAGTGAATCCACGCTCGTTTTCTGTTCAACATGGAATATAAGCAATAGTATGTTCGTATATATTTGTACTTTTTACTATACTGTTGTTTTTTATAGTATACATGTTATTGAAAGATAGGAAAATGGAACGTATTGTTAAGATAGATTTTCGAGATATTGTTGAGTGGCAGGTCAACGCCGTGCTGTGTCTTGTATGAGAGTCAGGAAATGAAAATAGTATAATCCTCTAAGTGAGAATCGAACCCACAGCCGTCTCGCTGTGCTTTACAGTCAAACGCTAGTTGGTGCTGCGTCTGTGTCCAATTTTCATAAAAGCTTCATAAACTGTTGTATAATTAATAAGTGCTTTGCCAACGTTTACAGACTCGTTACCAGTAGCGTCATGTTTGTTCTAAATATTCAGGACTTTCTCAGTATAATTAAGATGGTGAGAAGCCCGATCCTGCTAAGCATAATAGTTGTATGAGATATTACAACTAATATTTTTATGACTATGACAGGTAGGAAACGGACAGTTTGTATTTTATGTAGATTTTTCAATTTAAATACCTCTTAAAAAAACAAAAAAAGTAAAATTCAATAGCAGTTATATCAACAATCATGAAATTATAAATTCAACTTATATTCTAAATACAACTTACATTTTTTATCCCGTACACCGAGGTAGGTGGAGAGAATCTCGGAACCTACAGTTAAGACTCTTCCATTTCCCACTTTCCAGCCGCAGTAGCAAGGAAATAAAAATATTAAATATTTCCCCGAGTGAGAATCGAGCCGACAATCACCTTTTGTGACCCTGCACCAAGACCAACCCCAACTTATATTTTGGAGTAAAAAAAATAAGTAATATAAGAAAATCTTTGTTCCAGGTCAAAGTAATGCTCCGAGTAGGTGCAACCGGCGAAGGTCCTTTCACGAGTGGTACACAAACGTTCTCTCTGGACAAACGCAAGAAACAGGTGACTCTCTGTGAGACAGTCCCAGCCGCTAGCGCTCCAGAAGACAGGAAAGTGGGTGTGGCCGCACCTAAGATGTTCGCGTTCGATGCTATATTCTCACAGGATGATCCTCAGGTATATATATATATATATATATATTTTAACTTGAGTCTGTATTCTGTATATGTCATAGTGAGAAGAGGGAACCTAGTGACAATACACTCTGTTTCTCACTTTCCACCCAATTTTTCGAATCATTGCGTACATATACAGTAATTATTATACATATTAATAATTATATTAATGGATACATAGAATCAATTAACGTGATATTATAATATAGCTTTTCTCGATAAATGAACTATTCAACACAGAAAGATTATCTTTTCGATTCAATAGTTCTTGAGATTAGCGGGTGCAATTAAACAAACTAGTTAGATTTATAATAATAATTTAAATATTCTAATATTATTCTCCCAAAAGCTTTCAATGTTCTGAAATTCGATAGATACAGTTATCAAATATTTGTCCAATATTTAATATGCTAACCGAACACCAGACTGTGCAAGCAAGTAAACTTAAATTAACGTGAAATCGTGTGTAGAGTCATCGGATATTCCGGAGACACGCCCGCGTCTTAGAAACTCTAACGTCGAAAGAAAAATAGAGAACTTGTTTAGGAGTAAGGATTTTTATCGACGCTGACGTCTGATGCTGAGATTTAGATGTATTTTAAATTTTAAAACATTACAATACATGTTTAATATTAAAAATGCAATTGTGTATTTGTTTGTTGCGCTTTCACACAACACAATTAATATTGATGAGAAAAAGAATAATTAAACTATGTTGATTTCTTACAATTTTTGAGCTAAGTCACTTTCAGTCAAAGGTACGCAGTCTCTTATGAAATATAAATTGAAACTTTAAAAAATAAAGAAATAATTTACTCTATAATTTCATTTAAATCTCAAAAAAATTTGCAACAAAAATTCATTTCATACAAAACGTTACAAAAATGTTGACACAATTCCATTCATTATTAGGTGAGCAATATAAAAAATTCACAAAACTCGACATAGAACCTAAAAGAGATATTCATAAACCTTCCTAAAAATATTATAATATGGGATACGAAAACATTTTTAAACGTTACGGTAGGGTATTCAACAATTTTCTAACTTGCCTCGTTCGCTGTCGCGATGCTCCATACTCCTGATATTCGAGCACATTTTTCCTCGAATTTCATATGTTTAAATTGTTAAAAGGCTGCGCTACGTTCGAATATCACCAACTATGTAGTAAAATTTCACATTTTGCAAGTACATTAAAAGTTTAAAATATTTGACAAAGTTTGCATTCGAGACAAAGTTTTGTTGCTTATAGAATTGTTTTGTAACATCTGCTTGCTTTATGTAGCGATTTAAAAAGATTTTGGAAAGTATTATGTAAGGTTGTCTCTTAAATATATCAATTTAAATAATTTGGTTCTTCATATAGCACAATATACGGGGGACAGAAACGCTATTCTTTATTTTCGGATTACATTACTGCGCTAATTGAGCGTAACTTAACGCTTTCTTTAGCTCTAGTTAGACAAACACGAACAAGCTTAACCTGTTTATATATTTCAAACATTACCTATATTTAAGGCCAATTGTGGCGCAGAGGCCTAAGCATGTGACTGTAAACGTGACAGGTTGTGGCTTTGATTCTTACCTGAGGAAATAAATTATTTAATATTTTCAATTCCTCTGGTAATGCAAAGTGCGGTGTTGACTTCCGTCATTCAACATACAAAAAATCTTACTTAACTAAAATTTACATAGATAACCCTCTTTAAACTCACATGTGTCACAAACGCACAGAAGACTAAAATTAGTCTTAAAACGTTAATTTATCTTAAATTGACTATACAGTGATCTAACAAGGCTATTTACGCACATTTAGCGCACTAAATCACTACAATCCGACGTCATTAATACCGCGTAATCTCTCCGTGCTGTACGTTACATACACTTGGTAAACTTTAAATTATTGCCTGATTATTATTTTCTGTATGTTTGAATTAATTGCATTTGTATTTACTTAGAGGGGGTTATCATGATGTGAGGAAGAAACGGTGGTTGTGGATTTGGTCTCGCTAAATGGTTTCTTTTTGTTGGATTGCAACACTAAATTTTTTTTTTTTTTTTAAATTTGATATATGATCAAACTAACATACAATCATCATTTTTTGCGTGATTTAAAACATATATTGTATATTCAATATGTCGTTGATTTTTATTACAAACTCAGATTTAAAAGAGCCATATATATCACTAAAAGAAAATCAAAAACGGATTTGTTTGAAAACTAAATCTAGGTTTAAATCTAGATAGACCTATATATACCTAGATCTGTATCTAGATACAGTATAACTCGGCGGTCGGCTGACGGCGGCTTAGGGGCTTACACGCACCGCTTGCCCGCCAACGGACTGCCCGTGATTGTAATGAAATTTAGCTTTGAGTGAATATTCGTATATGAAAACAACAAAAATTTACTATTGTTGTTTGTGAATACAGCGATAAGCAAATTACGGTTGGAAATATCATGAACATGGCGGACGCCAAATTTACTTTTGGTAGCTTAGTTAGCATTCACATTTTTGTTTGTGGTTCGAATTGGGATGTTCTGAAAGTGAATGAAAATTTGTTGAAAGAAACAATTGGGTTTTAGATTTTTGTTTGTAGATTTGTGTACTTGTGCTTCTAGAATATATTTCGGTTCTGTGTATTTATTTTATTTTTAATTTACATGTTTTTTAAAAATTTATTTTCGTCCATTCAGTAGTTTTTGTATGAAAGTAGGAGAAATATTCGTTCTCACAAACTTTCACAAAAATATATTTATAAATATTACCTTCAAAATTAAAATTACATTCAATTTATCTAATTCATTTTAAAAAAAAATTGCCCTCTAGACATAGATTGAAGTATATTATTACAATCCCAACAAAATAATTTCATAATAATTTAATTATTTCCAGCAATAACCATTTAATAAAACCATAATATAGCTATATAGCATTCCAACGTAAAACAATAGAAATACAAAATTGTGACCCGTAAAGGGTTTTACGGGGTCGTTTGTATAATACTGATTGTTACGATAATTTGATAAACTACCCCCGGTATTAATTCTAAACGACCCCGGCCAGGGGCTGAGGGGTGCTCATTAAAATTTTCACTCAAAACAATCTCAATATTTTCGTACCTTATAACAAAGTCCCACGTAGAGTGGACTTTGTGTATTTGCACGAAATTAACATTGAATTAGGTTAATGAATCGGATAGATGTATATTTTTTAAGCTTCGTTTTTTTTCTTTTTTTTATTAAAAAAAATGTTTAATTTAATGTAAAAATATATTTTAATATATATATTTGACATTAAAGTAGATTATTATATATAATTTACTTAATATAATTTATTATATTATTAAACTTTAAGTGAAGGAATTTAGTGACTACTTGCCTTCTACATATATATTTTTTTCCATTAAGAAATGAAATTGAATGACAAACAATAATATTCGAAGTAACGACACTTTAATAAATATTTAAAATTATTTGTTTAGTAGATAGGTATACCTGTATGTATAAAATATATAATTTTAGTTAAAAACTTTTATTTTTCATAAGAAAACAATTAATTTAAATTTTAATATCAACAAATTATTTAAATACCTACAAGCAAAAGCAATGAGGAGGACTTTTTAATAAATTATCTTTTCCGCATTGTATAACATACTAAGTAAAAGAAACAAGAAACTTAATAAAGATATTAACTTAATATTTACAAAAGTCACTTCCACATAATGGATGTTATAACGTGCGCCCTACAATGTAATCTGGGCGCTTAAGCGTAAGTCCATTTAATTATCTGGCAAGCCTCGGCGTAAAGAAAACAGTGGAACACGGTAAAACCCTAACTTCGCTCTTAAGTACGAGATTTGCTTGAATTATTCAAAGCATTATGTTCAGCATACGCTAGTTCAGCTTTATTGCGACAGTGTCAAGCGAAATCTAAAATATTGACTCTAATATTAAATATATGTTTAATAATTAATCCAGCGTTTAGCTCCGCCACTCAACTCGCACGCACGCATGTAGTTCCCTCTGCCTACCTTGCTATATGCGGGATACTACGTTAATCTGATTTAATAAGTAATAAAGGTGGGGTAATACAGGATTTATTTTTATTTCCCTAAATCTAGTAGAGAAGTTCGAGTATTCCATATATTTTTTTATATACTATGTTTTTCAAGGCTAGCCACCAAAAATACAGTGATATTAACACTCCGTTCTCTCGTCAATTTATATTAACAGTCATAAATTTCATTAACTACAATGCCCTTCGAGTGAGAACAGTAGCATTTGCATAACTACTACTATAACGACTCAGGAAAGCTTTTTAACAAAAAACCTATGCAACTTTGAACCATTCGTAACATAGCAAAATGTTAATGAAAATTTTATGTACTCGTAT
>JAEBDU010010225.1:0-13209 GCA_016802625.1 Heliconius numata | reverse complement strand
AATCAACAGGTTTTTATCCTGTTTTATTAAGGAAATATCAAAGGTCTCAAGTTTTTTTTACTTGTATTTTTATTTATTGTTGTGTTGCAATACGATAAGGAATTTGTTATACAAAAACTGGATGAGGCCATCGATGTAGTCCTTAATGGGTCCGCTCCGTCTCATAGTGAGTACCAGGCTTTAGGTTTTAATTTTTTTTCGGCTATTTATCAATGTTTAAAACAATTGTTTTTTTTACTTTCTTACATCTCTTGTATATAATAAAAAGTAGGCAGAGATAATAGTGCTATGACACCGCCATTAATATTTTCGGCTCATTCTTCGAATAATTTGGTATTAAAGGATTCTAGAGCTTTATTGCTGCTTTTTTCTGACCTACAGACTACAAATCGATTGTAGCTTAGTAAACAACCTTCCATTGAGTAAGCAATAATTGTTAAGTATTTGTTCTATACTTCATGTTAATTGATGCGGCCCATTCGACCCTGACTCGGTTGCTAGAGTAGTTCTTCTTGATCATTCAATTCTAATTATAATTTCTTTTAAATTTATTGACTGTTTTAATAAGAAATAGTATAGCAAGGCATATTTGGACAGTCTAAGAGTTTAAGAGTTATTCTTAGATTTTGGTGAGGGCACGTGTAGCCGTCATGAACGTAATTTTTTTTACCTTCACGCTGTATCCTGTATGTAGCATGGTAGGCAGAGGGAACCTAGTGTTAAGTTACTTCGTTCCCACTTTTCACCGTATTCTGTAGGAATTGCGTGATTGGCGAAGCTTAAAGCCGTGCTTTTCGACACCAGAGCAAAGAAATGGATATATAAATTTAAATAAATGTTTCATCTCCTCGAGTGGGGATCGAACCCACAACCAGTGGCGTTTACAGTCACATTTTGTGCTCCTGCGCCACGACTGGCCTCGAATTTATAATTTTATTATTGCAATATTATCATAAAATAATAAAATTAAGTTAATTATAATAATATTATAATTTCATTTGTTTTATTTTTATAATTTTATAATTATGCTTTTTTTTATTCCATTAAAAATATAATTAAAAAAGATGTTCTGAAGTAGAACACAGTACACCATATTAGGTGCCCATTTGACCATTATAATTGAATTATCCTCACGAAAATTTATTAACAATATTTATATAAATTTTAAAAGGGCCGTTGTAGCCCAGAGAGCAGTGTCTGTAAAGGCAACTGACGGATTCGATTCCCACTCGGGGAAATTAATTATTATCATTTTGCTCTGGTACAAAACTCTCGTCATAAAGATTGGCCGGTGCATAAGGAACGGAGTGTCTTAACTGTATGTTTCATCTGTCTATCCTTTTATAAGCACTATGCGGGGTAACGGAAGTGTATTAATGGGAACGGCGTATTCGGGTTCCCAGGTTTTACCTGCCTACCCTGCTATGTGCTAAGCTAAAAAAAATTATCTGTAAACTAAACTATGTATCAATAATATTTTTGTTGAAGGAAGTGACCGATAGGTATGTTTTTTTTATTTCGATACCTCTTGAACCCACCAATTTTCATATAATGTAAATAAATAACAAAGTAGAATATTTTAATTAAATTTATTTACGGAAACGCCTCGGGAAGCTGAAGCGTGTAATATAAATCAACAAGGCTTGTATAATAATTTATCCTTTTTATATTTGTATATAATATTTATATACCTGCTCTGTCAAGGACAGTATACCGTGCCAAGTGCGATGGTTGTAGGTTTGATTCCCAGTCACTAGAATACTTATTTTCTTTAGTTCATGCTATATCCCGCAGATGACAAGGGTAGGCAGAGGAGAGTTTTGAGTTTTTTTTGGGGGCATTGTGTGTTGCAGGACGAAAATGATAAATATTTCATTTCCTCGAGTGGTAATCGAACCCAGAACCTGTCGTCGATATATGAAATGTAGCAAAAAAATCGACTTCGCTTAATTTATCAATATTTTGCGGAGGCCACCTCGAGGTAGCTAAAATGTGTGTGATTTTCATTCGTTTAGTCGATTGTCTGTATTCATATTACCTATAGGGGTTCCCCCCCTAGCTCTTTGGACTGTGCCCAAACCTTCCCACAATTTTATGAATTCCGCAAATTACGACCCTCCTCCGGTATTTTTGTCGGTTTTTTTTTTGCTTCACACTGTATCCCGCACATAGCAGAGTAGGCAGAAGGAACTTGGGAACCTAGTGTTAAGACGTTCTGTTCCCATTAAGACTCTTTAGTTCCCCATTTTCCGCCGACCATTGTTAAATAGAAAATCTTTTTACATAGTAATTTCAATATTTTTTAAAAAGTAACGTTTTTTTGCATTCATTTAATTAAAGCAGACGTTTAAATATTTATTTAAATTAAATTTGTGGTACCTACTTTGAGTTTTATATGTAATGTTTACTTTGAGTTTTGTATGTACGTAAAAATATACGCTTAAGTTATTTTATAATTTAAAATATTCGCACTCAACTGTAACGTTATTCTTACAAATAATATAATAATTATGTTTTACAGTCATAATTATATCCTAATTCTTTTATTAACCGACTTCTACAAAGAGGAGGTTATCAACTCAACTGTATTTTGTTTTAAATTATATTTACCTCAGGGGTTGTTTTTGGGGTTGAAAGTTTGTATGAATCTTCGTTACTACAAATGCTAGGAGTCTCAAATTTTGCATGGACGTCACTTATAGAACGTAGGTACTCATGGAGACAGAAATTAATAATAACGTAGTTCACGCGGGCGAAGCCGCGGGCGGGGCGCTAGTATACGTATATATGTATCATAGATTTAATACTTCATTAAATATATTTCCTCTTGCCTCGTTTGTTACATAAAATGAGATCTATATCTAGAAACAGGATCGGTGGAATAGGGCAAAGGTTGCTATAAAATTGTAACCGGTTTTAAAATAATATCATATAACAACAATAATTAAATGATTTCTCGGTATCGTAATGTTATTATATGAAAATATTAATTTAATTAAATATTTATTATGATGACGGTGGGTTAGCGCCTAACTACATATAAACGTTCGATTCCCTTTCATGGGAATGATTGTATTGAATTTTTAGTTCCCCGCTCTAGGTCTACACTAGGTTCCGTAGGTCTACACTAGGTTCCCTCTGTCTCTCCCCTTTGGCACATAGCGACGCCATAACTAAAGAAAAGAAAAGTTTTTTGTTATTTAATGTCTATATTTTTTAATTTACAGAGAATTTTCCTATCTGCCAGAGAAGTCTTGTGAGGGATATGATCTCATCTTCCACCGGCTCCACTACACCGAACCTTCGAAGTACCATTTTGAACCGGGCTGTAAATTACTCTTCATGACAGTGGGTGAGTTTTTTTTTCATATAATAAAATAGATTTAAATATTTTCTAATTAAAAATTAACTCGTTATCATATTTTAATATTAAAAAAAACTATGCGTTTTTTGTTATAAGTATGTTATTTCCTGGTTTGATTTACTTAAAAACTTAATGCTGGAAAATGATATGTGAAAACAGAGCCTAAGGAATAAGGATTTTCTTTAGTACTAAACATTTTGAAAACAAGGAATAATTCGGGATGAATATGTCAAAAAACCGTTATCAACGTTTTTTACAATTTCTTAGTGTTACTATACATTTAGGAAAGAAAATATCTTTAATAGAGAAGGAAAAAAAACTACGTAACAGCACTTAAACCCACCCCATACGATCTTACTTTGAAAATCTTATGCATCGGCTTACAATTTAAATTATTTTATTAATGTTCCTATCTCTATAAAAATATTAATACTATAAAATTTAATTTATATTTGAAAAGCAAATTTTTTTTTGGTTATACTAACAATGGATAGGCCCTTTAAACAAGGGTGTGACTGTAATGCGACGGTTGTGGGTTCGATCCCCTATTCGAGGAAGTGAAATATTTATTTACGTTTATATTTCCATTTCTTCGCTCTGGTGTCGAGGCAAAGCGCGGCGTTGAGTTCTGCCCCTCAACACGCAATGCCTCCAGAATTCGGTAAAAAGTGGGGAACGGAGTGCCGCTAGGTTCCCTCTACCTACCCTGCTGTGTGCGGGATACAGCGTGAAGCTTATTTGAACATACCACCATAATAAATCGGCACATAATTATTCTATAAATTTACAACCCGCTTTATGGCGTCGTAAATTTTTGTTGTCAACAACAAGACATTATTTTGTCAAATAAATTACCTATTTCTATTAAAGATTTTCTTTTACGTACATACTTACACTTAAAAAAAATACAGTCGAATTGATAACCTCCTTTTCTTACAGAAGTCGGTTAAAAAGGAACAATATTTATATGATTTTTTGAGTGTAGGTATTTTATTAATATTTCTAAATATGTCTTTTTAATTTAACTGAAGTGAAGGATTTTTTTCTTCCCGCTGTATCACGCAAATGGCGTGCAAAACAGAGGATACCTAATACCTGGAAAACGGAGTGTGTTTTCCAGACACCGTTCAATTTTCGTGAGATTTCTTGTTTAATAAGGCATTGAAACGCGTTCTTTGTTGTTATGAGAGTCGGAAATAGAAAATATATTTTTCCTCCAAGTGGGAGTCGAACTCACAACTGTCGCATTTACTGTCACAACGGCCCCAACGTATACATTTTACCCATTAAAATGATACAGTCATTCTTTCAGTCATAATATTATGTTGATTTGTAACCAAGTGCTAATTAACTGTATCTTAACCTTTTGACTCTGCCAACTTTAGTATTGTAGTAAAAAAAATTACAATCTTTTTTATGTTTAATAATGAAGGTGAAGGTTAGGCCAATCGTGGCTCAGAGCCATAACCGTGTGACTGTCAACGCGAGAGGATGTAGTTCGATTCCTATTCGAGGAAATAAAATATTTATTTTTTTAATTTCTTCGCTCTGGAGTCGAGAATTGTATACTCAACTTTCAGAATTCAGTGGAAAGTGAGGAGCGGAGTGTCTTAACACTATGTTCCCTCTGCCTAACCCGCTATGTCCAGGATACAAAATGAAGCCGATTTAATTTTTTTTTTAATTTACGCACTTTGAATCACTGGTATAGTATAAAGATAATCTATAGAAGTATGTAGGTACAAAGCGTAGAAATCAATATTTATAGCCTAATGTTAGCCTTTACATTGACGCAGGTGCAAATTTTATCACCTTACGAAGTATATGCGAGATTGCGCATATATATTTTCACATTTATTTGTACTAGACATACACGTTACATACATTTACATACATTTCCTTATATCTTTTCAAATTTTGTATAATGTTGAAGGGTTAAATATACCCTTTTCGTAGTAGAAAATATCTAGGGTATTTTCCATTTTCCGCTCATTATGGATATTGCCTGTTGGATCTTGAAATTTGACAATGCTTTTCAATGCAATGATCTTCCAGAATAAACTGAAAGAAGCAAAAAAAATATTTCACTCCCTTTTCCATATAGCTCATGCTGTAATAAGCAGAGAGAAATTGTTCAAATAGTTACTTACTATTAAAAATATTCTTATATAAGAAACAAACAATGAGAACATTAATGCTATCGTTCCATTCAAGTTTGGGTCCAATCATGCATATTTCTCATATAAGTATCTATTTGGGAAAAGACCAAGAACGAACTGTGACCGGTATTATAGTGTGAATCGGCCCTAATTGCAGATACGGGCCTCAGGGGGCTGCCTCAAAAATATTAACTTGAAGTAATAAAGCCCTCGAAATTCGTATCAGTAGTTCCTGAGATTAACGCGTTTTTCTAACAAACAAATTCTCCATTTTTATAATATTACCTAGTATAGAGGGATTTTGGTCAAAGGCTATAGTTAGAGTAAATCTTTTCTTTAATTGTCTAGACTAAGGGTATATATATGACATTAGCTGATATTTATTCTAGGTAAAGTGGGTTCGATTCCTATTCGGGGGAATGAATTATTTTCATATCTTTATTCATCACTCAACGCCATGTCTATAAAATTGGGCGTAGTGTTGGACACTGTTATCTTTCCCCAGTCTCCAATATGGAATACAGTGTCAGCTAAAAAATAATCACCATTTTATATATGAACATGGTTATTAAATATTGCCTTAAGCTAAAACCCGAATCCGGTTATAATTTGTATTGAATTATTTTAATATTCTAGAAGCTCATCTCAAGGTTAATTACGAGATAGCGTAATAGGCACAAGGCGGGTTGGTTTGTGAATGTCAGTATCGGTTGTTTATGCGGTTCTTTGAGGTTTATTCAGTCGTTTCGTTGGAAATAGCCACCCTAGCAGATGGAGGGATACCAAGAGACCGAGAGAGTCAGAGAGAACGAAGCACTAATCGTAGATCGCCAGAGACTGTATTCTCTGCATTCGTTAGCAAAAGGAAATATTTCACAGCTGACCGAGCCAAAAATAGGCATAATACTGTAAATATATATAGTCAAAATAGATGTCGACCAATTCCCGTCGAGAAGGAATCGAATCTACAACCCTCGCGTTGGCAGTTTGACGTTAATGAAAGCTTCCCGCTGTTTCCCATATATAGCAGGGAAGGCAGAGGGAACCTAGTGTTGACAGTTAAAACATTCCGTCCCCCACTAATAAGTGGTTAATGGAAGTAAAATGACAGGAATTATAAAGTACACGAAGACACAGTTAAGGATGGCAACTATTGTGGACAATTTCTTATCCTTTGGTATTATTTAAAAACAATAATGAGGGGGGAAGGAAAGACCCCCCTTTTTTCCTCCCCTAAGATTAAATATTTTATTCGCTCAAGTGATATCGTTATACTTACTTGCATAATAATGTATTTCTACTAAGCACTTAAAACCTGATGCTTATATGTAATTTTTATTAAAAGCGACAATTTAAAGACCAATTAGTGTGTATGTAAGTAAAAACGTGTTTATTTCTTAATTAGTGGGTTGCTAGGTATTAAAATGAAATAAAAAAAATAATTGAAGATTTTCTCATTGTGCACTCTGGAAGTAAATAATCGAAAGTAGTATCTTTGACTTTAAGCATAGGGACAGAGAGAACCTAATGCCAAGACACTCTGTTTTTAACTTTCTGTCAGAATTTGAGACATTAAGTATGGCAAAACTTAGCGCCACGCTTAACTTGTGGAGAAAATGGAGAAACTTAAATATAATCCTTAGCGGGAATCGAACCCACAACAATTGCAATTGCCACAATGCTTTTACTGCGCTACGACGGCTTCGTAAATATATTTTTTTTCATTTTTTTATATTACGTAATTAAGACGTAGTATGTATAAGGTACTTATGCCGTTTTTAATAAATGAAATTTGTATCCATTACCAGTTTCCGCCTTTTTAATGCGGAACCTTATTTTTTTTATTATTATTTAAATTATTATTATATTATACATGTCCTCCAATTTAATATTAAAAGTTTAACATTACAATATTGAAATATAGTTTTTTTAAGGTGAAATAATAGTAGCAATTATCTACTCGCGATATCACGACAATGATACTGGGTGGGTAATAATCTTAATGCTAAATATTTTTGTATACATATATATTTTATAAGGTCATGTAATGTTACGCGAAGGAGTGGCGAATGGCGGAACTCAACGCCGCCGCCGCTTATAGCAGACAGTTTGTGATTGCTTTTTTTTATGGTCTATTTATCTAAATAAGAAATTTTATATGTTTGTGCGTACTTAACAAAAGATGAAATTACTTTGTTGATAATGTTATAATAAATCAATAGATAAAGGTATCGTGGTATAGTGGAAATCATGACACGACACCTCCCCATTTTCCACCAAGTTATGGTGGCATTGCGTGTTGAGCGGCGGAACTTAACGCCGCTCTTTGCCTCGACACTAGAGCGAAGAAATGAAGATATAAATTTAAATACATATTTAATTTCTCTAGGGGAATTGAACCCATGACCAGTCGCGTTTACAGTCACATACTTGTGCCACTGCGCCACGACTGGCCTCTCGAGCAAAAAAAAAGATAATATTTTTATTTCGTTTCTCTGGTAACGAGACAGAATTCTCTTCCGTATAACGGAAGTGTCTTAATGTGAGACGGAGTGTCTTAACACTCCCAGGTTCCCTCTACCTACCCTGCTTTATGCGGGAAGCACCTTGAAGCTAAAAAAATACTTTTCTATCTATTAATAACTTCAGGCATTGCGTGTTGCTGCCATGTTTTGGTATCATCTGTTTTGTTTTTATAACATTTAATTAATATAATAAACTACAATTAAGTTTCTTATAAAAAGATTTAATGGATTTTTATAACATAAAAATATATTTTAAAATATTTTTATTCGTATTGTGAATCAAAATAAATCAATAATTAACGTTTAGTTTGATTTTGTATTCACGAGTCATTAAAAATATTAGCAAAATGGCAGGGAATTTCCATTTTCGTGCATAATGTAGGTTTAAGTATAAATTTACTAAAATTTATTTTAAATCTAGGGATAACTAGGAGAATTATATAGAATAGATTATTTTAGCTTTATGATGTATCCTGCACATAGCAGAGTAGGCAGTGGGACTCTGGGAACCTAGTGTTAAGACACTCCGTTCCTATTAAGGATCTTTCTTACCCCCTTTCCGACGAATTCTGGAAGCATTGTATCGTGTTGTTGTTATTGTTACCAGAGCAGAAAATAGGAAATCTGCCATACAAGGGATACAAAATGCAAAATAATAAAAAAATAAAAAAACAGTCGAATTGATAACCTCCTTTTCTTACAGAAGTCGGTTAAAAATGACGTAGATCGAACCAACTACCATTACCGTATAGAATCAAAAATTGAGCCACAATGGCGATGAGATGAAATTTGGAGTACGGAACCCTCAAAAAGATTGAAATTTACAATTATCAATATTGTCTACATATATATTTTAACTTCTTCTTCCTGGCATTAATCCCGGCTATTTACCAGGGTCTGCCTTCCTACTTAACCTACTCCACTTTGCACGATCTTTTGCGTCCTCGGTGGTTAGACCATTGGCTCTCATGTCCTGCATCACGACATCCAACCAGCGCTTCCTTGGGCGTCCGGGAGGTCGCGCCCCGGGAACTAGTATAGCAAGGCACTTGCGTCCGACATAGTTCTTAGGCCGGCGCGTAACGTGGCCAAACCATCTCAGGCGACGCTCTTGGAGCTTATCCGCTACGTCACGGACTCCAAGACTGCCTCGGTACATATATATATTTTAACTAAAAAAAAACTCCTTAGAACCGGTCACGTGTAAACTAAAGTAATAATAAATCTAAAAAAACATATTACGCAAACACCAGTGTCAACAGCGATCACGAACCGGTAGATTTGCAAGTTTTATTTACATTGTTCAATCGTTTTATATATAGTTGATAGTGTATTATCAGTTATATTCTTATCAGAATTAAGTATTTTTTAATAGAATTTAGTATATTTTTTGAGTATTTTAAACATATGGCATATGAAATCTAAAATAAAATAAGTTATTTAAAGAAAAATCGCTTCTGGCACGCGTCGCTCTAGCACCAAAGCAAAAACCCGGCGTTGAGCCCCACTACGAAAATGGGGAACGGAGTGTCTTAACACTATGTTCTCTCTGCCTACCCTGCTGTGTGCGCGATATAGCGTGAAGCTGATTTGATTTATATATAAAAAGTAACATTCTAAGTAGTGATTTGTAAAAAAATCAAGTCCATTTAACTTTAAACGCCCATTAATTATAATTTATTTTTTTATCGAATATCGTTTAATCGATATAAAAACCTAGTAATTATCTTTAATCAATTATTCAATGCACAGATATTATAATGCATAATATAAAGATAGATTACATACATATTACATATAATTGATTATTAAGTATTATATCTATAAATAAATTATTATATACGTAGACGCCAGTCGCGGCGCAAAGGCACAAGGTTCTATTCTCACTTGAGGAAATTAAATATTGAATATTTTCATTTTCTCGCTCTGGTAACAGCACAGCGCGGCGCTGAGTCCCGCCTCTCAACAGGCAATTCCTCCAGAATTCGGGAAGTGGGCAACGGAAGTGTCTTAATGGAAACGGAGTGTCATAACACTAGATTCCCTGATCCCCGCTGCCTACTCTATATTACCCTCCTATGTGCGGGATACAGCGTGAAGCTAAAAAAAAACACGTATAGTGAGTCATTGTAGAGCTGTAGGAAAGTGACAGCAACCACCATAATTGACATTTTGACAATGAGATATTATACATTTGCCTTCTCTGGTAGTATCAGTGCGGCGTTGAGTTCCGCCACTTAACACGCAGTGTTTCGAAAACTTATCTTAACACTAAGTTCACGCACTAAAGTTGCTTATTTTTGTTGAGAATGTAATTTCAAATAATTAATTACTTATTACTTTACAAGTGAACAAAGAACAATACAATGACAGTACAATTTAACTAACAAAGACAATATTAACAATGGCTATTCATTTAACCATAAAAATTCACACAGCTTGTGGCTGTATTTACGACGGACATGGGTTTGATTTCCTTGTTCTGGTATTAAGGCAAAGCTCAGCGTTGAGATCCGCCGCTCAACACGCAGTCTTAAGATAAGAGTTTGTAGAGTGGCAGTGGGTTTGCCCGGTTACCAGAGCGAGGAAATTAAATTATTGAATTTATTCGAGTGGGAATCGAACCCACAATCGTGGGGCCACGACTGGTCAATCAATTTGGAATAAGAAGAATTGAATTTTTTTTTGGAATTTATTCTTATTTAGTTTTTTTTATATATAAATAATAAAAATATTTGTCTACTTGTATTGGATACAATATAATTTGCTTCGCGTGACCGATTGTTGTTGTTTTTTTTGTTGGAACCTTTTAAATAGTAGGTACCTACTTCCAGAGCTGAAAAGACAATGGCGGTGACGCGCGAGTTTAAATTACTTTTCGTATCATTTGACCGCACAAGAAGTATTTTTTAATTAATTGTTAGAATATACTTTTATTAAATTAGTGAATCAATTTTACATTTTTAAATATAAATTATTATAAAAAAGATACATTTAAAAATATAAAAAAACCATTCTTCCGAGGGCGGGACAAGGGTCCAAGCCATCGGTGGCTAGGGCTCGAGAGAGGAACCTCCGCACAATACGTGCCGTCTCAAGTAATACTGCCTTCTGTATCCGGTTCTTGATCCAACAGCTAAGCGATAGCCTCTTAAGGTGTTGGTCGAGGCTTTTCGCAATTAAATTAATTGTTTATTATTAACTTGTTAAATAATTAATAATAATAATAAACAATTAACTAATTAGTTGTTTATTATTATTATTATTAAATAATAGTTTACTAGTCTTTGAGGATGATGGTGGCGCTTGGGCACAAGCGTGGGTTCGATCCCCACTCGAGGATCTTTTATCAAATTAAATGTTTTGATATTTTCATTTCTTGGCTCTGGGCTCAAGGGAAACTTTAGCGTAGAGTTTCGCAAATCAACACGCATTGCCTTCAGAATATGTTGCAAACGGATTGTCTTAACACTAAGTTCCCCCTGCTTACTCTATTGTGTGCGGAATACAGTGGAGGAACTCAACGCCGCGTTTTGCCTCGACACCAGAGCGAGGAAATGGAAATGTTAATTTAACTAAATTATTAGCACTGCATTGTGTCGCATTCAGCGTAGTTTGAATTCACAGCACGTTTTGTCCCAAAGGGGATGTCTCTCTTATTATTAGACATTAAATTGATTCATTTCCAGATGTTAGGTATTTATGAAAAAAAAGACACTGAGATTATAAAAGATAGTATACAGAGGAAAACTGGGAAACCGTTCCCGTTAAGGCTTTCGTTCCCTACTTTCTGCCGAATTCTAGAGGCCTCGCTTTGCCTGGTAATGACCAGAAAGAGAAAACGTTATATAAAGAATATTAAGTATTTCATTTGCTCGGAAATCAAACTCGCAATATGCAGCCTTAAACAGGCGCACGCTTGTGGTCATGCGCCACGAACTGACTTAGAAAGAAAAAAAACGTATGCATAAAATAAAAAAAATAAACACTTAACTTAATAAACGGTGAATTTCCGCTTTTATAAATATGAATATAGTTTTTGTGTAGATTCTTTAAAATATTTAACAATTTTTGAGCCAAAGTAAAATAATATTAAAATACGTATACCTGTATACTCGTATATGAGTATGGTTCAATGAAATATTCGATAGAATTTTTTTTATCAATGTTTTTTTTTTTTTGCCATTTCTGCATTTGCGTGTTGAGTGGCGAAACTGAGAGCCGCGTTTTGCCTTATTGCTAGTGCGAGTATTTCAAAATATAAAATATTTTATTTGGAATCGAACTCACAACCGACGCGTTAACAGTTGCACGTTTATGCCCCTGCGCCAAGATGACCTTTTAATTTTGATAGTCGACGTGACTAATTGTAAACGGTGTATTGTCAATACAAATGTCACGGCTTCTCTCTTCTTTGTGATCGCTTCCGGTGTATTGAATTTGAAAACAAAAGACAGCGTTAATTACCGCCGGCTGTATTGTTATAGGTGGTCTTTTAATTTTGGAGCCTCCATTATTACTTATAGGTATTTTAGATTTTTGGATATTCATAGATTTATTTTAGTAAAGAGGAGTCTCTGGTAATGAGGCAAACTTTGGTGTTGATACTCTACACGCCTCTGCCTTCTACTGCCTCCAGAAAAAGTGGGGAACGAAAATGTTTTAATGACGACGGTGTGTCTTAACACTAGGTTCCCAGGTTCGCTCTGTTTAATGTATCTGTTAAGTGTATTGCTACATACTTATAAATATTTTTGTTTTTTTTTTAATAAATATTTGACGATTACGTTGACATTGTATACTTCTTATAGATATTTCCCCTCATCTTTTTAGCTGCCACATATAGCAGGTTAGGCTTATAGAGGAACCTAGTATCTTAATACTATTAATTTTCGGCTCATTTTACCGCACAAGAAGTATTTTTTAATTAATTGATTATTATTATTAAATAATAGTTTATTAGTCCGAGTAGGAATCGAACCCACAACCGTTGCGCTTACAATCGGACGCTGCCACTGGGACATGAAGACGGCTTCAAATTCGTATTTATATCTTCTTCTTTAATTATACATATTAAAATTTTAACAGCTAAAGGTATATTATAAAACTTGTAATTTTTTTTTGGTTTTTATTTATTTTTCAACAATTACCGGACCATCAA